>JAQLOM010000019.1:8590100-8604024 GCA_030068315.1 Chrysichthys thysi
ATTTTATTCACAACAGAACATAGATAACATAACAAATGTTCAAAGTGGGAAATTGTACACCTTTATCCACTAAATGAAAACATTTCAAATTCGACACCTGCTTCAAGTCCCAGCTTCCCATCAGTAGTCCAACGTCTTAATCCCCTTGAGCTACTTTCACAGGCAGCACAAGCGCAGTACTTTCTGATTATGACTTCTGCCATTTACAGCCATGCACTTCTAATTGTTGAGACTGTCGCCATCTAGCGACCATACAGCGTATTGCGGTTATATTCTGCTATAGAGGAGTCCAGGAATTCTCTGGTGTGTACCTCTCTCTGCTGCACAGAATCCTGTCCAAATGGGTGGCACAGGTCCGAATGGGTGGCACAGGTCCAAACATATTTAGGACTTGCTCTAAAGTGCACTAGCATATTAACATGTGAGCACAGCACGTCTCTGTAAAGGAGGCTGATTCTATGCGCTCTCTTTTCGAACCCTAATTCAACTAGATATCCTAGTTATAGCGAAGCCCTGCCCATTTGGAGACAACCCCGCCCACCTGGAGCTAGTCCCGTCCGCCCATTTGGGTCTGGCTCTTGGTGGAAAAATCCAACAAATCTTCTCAGTGGGCGTTTCTAAAGGGGCAGTGCTCAGATAAATGAGTGTTTTCCTCTCCGACCTCTCCATTCTCCGAGTCTGTTCCTTGTTTGCTAGTACCAAAGAAAAAAAAAAAGCCCACAAAAACTACACACGGTAAGTAAAATTCCAAACCCAGGTGGATTAGTCAGACTGGTGTGCACGTGCTGCATTGTAGTTTTAGGCGAACGCGCTTATGAAACACGACCAAGACGCGCGTGCACGCTAGTGTCGAAGGAAAGTAGCAGGTTTCACGTTGGAAGTGAACCGTGTTAACGGGGGGTGTTTATCTAACTCTTGGGGCCGGCTGGATGGACTGTTTGTATCTAATCTGTAACACGGTGCGCGTTTGGAACAGGTTATAAAGCCTGGATTGCTGCACTGTACTTGTGTTGAGCACGCGCACGCATTTATAAGATGGCCGCCGTGCGCGTTCCCGAGCCATATTTGGAGCAGCATCGCTCGTGCACGTCCTGAGAAACGCGTTAACTCGACCGTAATTCATCACATCACTGTTTTGCATGTCGGATGTTATATGTCGTACTGGAAGCCCTCAGGGCCCGGAGGGATGCTAATTAGGGATTTTTAAGGAACAATACGGGATGATGTTGGTCAATTCTGCAAGATCAGAGCTCTCACATAACATCTTTACAAAAGTAGACTCTGAGGATGTGCACTGCCCGGGCGCGTTCACGTGTGGTGGCACGTTTTGGTCGCGGCTGATGCACAAAATTTTTTTGCATTTATTTTTATTTATTTATTTGTCATCTTCCCAAACCCATTCATGCGTGTGCAGTTTTTGGAGCTGGTTGCAAGGCCACCAAAGGTGAACACTTATCTGGAAGTCCAACCTATCTGCGTTCGACTCGTCTAAGCAAGTGGGAATTTCCGCCCTGTGAGGGTTGACGAAGACACGCCCCTTTGTTCGCCTTGTTAGCATGCTAGCTGTGCTACATTATGCCCGTGTTTCTCCTTACACAGTGTCGAAAAGGGTTCAGCTTTAACCGAAGAAACGTGCTTGTGTGTTTTTTGATTATTATTTTTTAAATTCTTTAAGGAAATATTGACGTACACAGCAGAAGTACGTTAAAGGGATTTGGGTGCTGGGTGGTTTTCCTGAGGCGGCGAGCCGCCATGTTGATTTGACGTCACTCGTTGAACAGGGTGGGAACTCGGAATTTAAAGACGTAAAACCAACTTGAGGAGTTTGGAGTTTCAAGTTTGAGCGCGTGTTCGGTGTGTTTATCTGGTCGGAAGCAGTGCTGGCAAGGGTTTTCAGGGGAAAGTGGCTGAGGCCGGCGCAGAAAGTCGCTCGGTGACGTCACGGGAGAATTTGCATACTATTAATTCATCAAAATGTAAGGTGACAGAAGCTACATGAGGAAAGAGTTTTGCTTAGTCTATCATGGAGTAGAGGTTTATCAGACTTCATCACTTCAACATTGTGCATGTTTTATTTGAAAAATTCAACATTTCCGTTCGAACTTGACGAATCCATCCATTTGGAACACCTGACTAGGTTCATCTGTATTCCCAATGTAGCCCCACCCCTTTTTAAAATGTATTTATTTTTGCTGTTATCATAAGCGCCACTCTTCTGGGAAGGCTTCGCACTCCATTTTAGGGCAGCTCTGGGGGGGGATTTACTGAGGTCGGTGGAGAACGCCTCTCTCGCTCACTTGGTGTTCCATCTTCGTGGAGCTGGCTTGGTCCTTGGGGTGTTGTCGTCGTGGAACGGGGTTGGGCCGCTTTGTTCCAGGTACAGGAAGTGTTCAGGGACGTTGTATCCCTTTTTGTGCTTCTAGATTTGTGGAAACCATTTGAGGAAGCGTTACGTGTAGACGTGACGGTCGGGTGTTCACAAACCTTTGGCCACATAGCGTGTCTTATCGGTGCACTGGAAGTTGAGTGCGCGTGGAATAAAAGGCTTCCCATTACACATGCTTTTGAGTCACTTGTGAGCAGAATTCAGCAGTGACCCAGATTCTCATATTCTCTAATCATTGTGTGATGAGATGTGTTTACTTTGTGTGAATGTTTCAGCACAACAGGGTTTTTAAAAAAAAAAAAAAAATTCTTTTTATTTATTTTTATACATACTATGTAAAAGCATGTTTCAATTTTTAGATGGCAAATGAAGCCAGGCCATGCCCGTGTGACCTTGGGGACAAGATGGAATATGGCAGTCTTGGCGAGGAGGTTCAGATTGAGCACGTTAAAGCTTACGTGGTGAAACCTAACCCACCAACAGACAAAGCAGTCATTGTAATTCAGGACATTTTCGGATGGCAACTCCCTAATACACGATACATGGCTGACATGCTCGCTGCAAACGGATATGTGTAATGTTTTCATTTCTTTATGCCAAATGAATATTCAAATTGTAGCCAAGCATGTGGCAAAATGGGCACTTTTGGAAGGGGGGGGGTCATAATCAGATCATGAATTGCCTTGATATTAATTTATCCACAAATGATATCTTGTTCATCTACAGAATGAACTGTGTGAGCTGACCTGGAGCTGTTGTGTCCCTCCCCTTCCCTCCTTATTACAGTGCCGTTTGCCCAGACTTTTTTCTCGGAAAGGAGCCATGGAGTCCTTCGAGTGACTGGTCAACATTTCAGGAGTGGCTTGAGGACAGAAAACCCACCAACATCAACAAGTTAATAATTTATCTTACTGTTCAATCTAGGGCATGCTTTACACAGTCAAGAGTATTTGAACAGCTCATCGCTCATGTGCGCCCATGTGTGCTTGTTGAACATCCCGTTTCAGATTTAGGCCCCTCTGTGCTGTTATAGTAACCTTCACTCTTCTGGGAAGGCTTTTCTTTGGATTGTCTAAAGTCGCTGTGGGGATTTGCACATTCATTCCGTTACAAGAGCATTAGTGAGGCCAGGCACTCGTGCTGTTGAAGAGCTTGGTACATGGTTGCCTTTCCAGTTAATCCCAGAGCCGTTCAGAGCTCTGTGCAGGACACTCAACTCGAATTCTTCCACATTAGCTTTGGCAAACCATTTTTAAGGACCATGGGGCATTGTTCCTGCTGCAATAGGTTTGGGCCCCTTAGTTCCAGGGAAGGGAAATCTTGGGACTACAGCCTACAAAGACTTCCTAGGCAATTCTGTGCTTCCACGAGTGTGGGAAACTTTTCCACTTTTGTTGAGGCAAGATTCGGGGTCGAGGCTTTGCTCAGAGAGCCAACAGTGATAACTTTGTGTGTGATGAGAATTCAACTCACACCCTTTTAATCAATAGTCCAAGTCGTTACTCATTGAGCCATTGTTTTATTGTGAACTTATTTAATCACGCACTCTTATTTACCTAGGGAGGTGGAGGTGGTTTTGAGATACCTCAAGGAACAAAGTGGAGTTAAAAGGATCGGTGTGGTGGGGTTCTGTTGGGGCGGCGTGGCCACGCACTACATAGCCCTACAATACCCTGACGTCAAGGCTGGAGTTTCAGTTTACGGTAACCTTTTTTTTCTTCCTTTCTTTAAGTAACCGTGTACATTTTTGGTAAAGAATGAACACATTTTCCCCGATACGGCAATTGACCAAAAAATGCTCAGGCTGAAGCTGTAAAGCTAATATAACCGTAATAGTGTTTGAATCATAGAGACCTCTTTGAACTAACTGAAAGGTCTGATTTTGAGTACTGGTCTTCTGGATTTTTATATTAGTAAGTACTTTTGAGGGTACGGTGCCACTTTTCGATTTGAGACGTAGCGCCCAAGTCGTACTGAAAGTTTTAAAGTGAAATACAGGAGGTCCTCGGGTTACAACAGTCTCTGAATACGGCGTTTTGAGTTCATGACGCGCACTCCCATTTAAAAACGTAAAAAAAAAAAATGAGACGAGTGTTTGGGTTCATGGCGTTAGCGTCGTATTTACGGACTACGTGGGCGAACTAGTTTGGTTGTGTGTGGCAACCAGGAGATGTTCGCTGTGCCACATAGTGAAAGGGGTGGTTCCAGAACAAAGCCCCACCCATAACCAAAGCCATTAAAAATCCCCACTGGTGGAATGAAGGAGAAGTCGGGGTGGATGAGTGCAAGCTGTGCTTGATTACAACATGTGAGGGCATGCTTTGCTTTGGGAACCTTGCCTTAGTATGTGCTTATTAACCCACTAACCCAGTAATATCTTCTTTTCAGGGATTGTTCGAGAGCGAGAAGATCGTTATGACCTCAAAAGTCCGACTCTCTTCATCTTTGGTGAAAAAGACACCGTGATCCCACTTGACCAGGTGAGACGTACAGCCAGCAGGAGTCATAATCTGGGAATTGTAACGTATGGAAATTGCGTATTCATGTTTTATTTCTTTCTGTTAAATAAACCCAGGTGACAACACTTGAGGCAAAACTGAAGGACAAGTGCACCGTTGACTTCAAAGTCAAGGTTTTTCCCGATCAAACTCACGGATTTGTGCACCGTAAACGAGAAGACATCAATCCAGCGGACAGACCGTACATTCTGGAGGCCCGGGAAGACATGATTAACTGGTTAAATACGTACATGTAAAATTAATCTGGTTCAGATGAGCAGGTTTAGGGTAAATGCTTGGAAATCGACATGCATGTATGCCAAATGTTCCTGATTACCTAATAATACATGTTTGCTGTTTAAAGTTCACACTGCATTTATAAGGCTACTGTGGTGTACCGCATGACTGAATCATCTCGCACTGCCCTTAAAAGAGATTATTTGGCTCATTAAGAACATACAGTTGGTTTATTTCCCCTTTGAAAGTAAGCAAGAAAAGGAAAAACCCCCACAAGGTCAGGGGTTGAGTTAAATCGTGACGCTTGCTGTGGAAATCTGTCGCCGGGACCTTTTTCAACATGAAGTCCAAAGAGCTGTCCCTGCCGGTCAAGCAATCCATCATCAAGCTGAAAAATGAAAACAAGTCCATCAGAGAGATCGCAAAAACTTTGGGCGTGGCCAAGTCGACCATCTGGTCCATTCTCAAAAAGGCCGAGCACACCGGCGACCTCATGAACAACCACCGATCCGGAAGGCCGCGGAAAACCACCGAGGGGGAGGACAGAAAAATTCTCTCCCTGGTGAAGAAAAATCCTTTCACGACAGTCGGGCAGATCAAGAACACCCTCCAGGAAGTGGGCGTGTCCGTGTCGGAGTCAACAATCAAGAGAAGACTCCACCAGAGTAAATTCAGCTGGTCTACCGTAACCATGAAAGAGCGGAGAACGAAACGACAGACCCGAAACGCCAGAAAAAATCCGAGAACGCCCGCACGTCCTGAGCCGGCCCCCTGTGACCAGACGGAAGAATCTGCTTCAGGAGAACTGAAGGAAGAGGCGAAGGATGAGAAGGAACAGACCTGCTCGTGATGTCCGTCATAGCGCCTCATCAGTGAAGCCTTGTGTGTGTGTGTGCGCGTGCGTGTGTGTGTGTGTGTGTGTGTGGGGCTACCACGGGAACTGGATCGTCTCCGTATTCATTGGTTTGACCACTGACCAGAACAGCAGGATAAATTCTAAAGCGTCCCACAAAGGATGTATGATCAGATCCGCGCATCAGACGGCGCTTCACAATGACCCAAAGCATACTTTATAAAAAACACAAAAAAAACATCCCAAGAACGATTGGGTTTCTTTCTTTCTTTCTGTCTTAAGAGTCAACGAAATGCAAGATTGGAAGTTCTCTCCATGATGTAAACGATTGCGATTTCCACACTGAAGTTTGTTCTCCAGGAACGCTGCGCCCGTATTCCTCTTACACCACAGCGCTTTGCCAAAGATTACAATGGGAAAAAAAGGATTAAATGTTCACCATATGAGGGTTTCTAATTGTGTAAAGTTGCGTGCGATGCTGTGGAATGTCATAACGGTGAGTTATTTGCGTTGCGTCATAACGGCTATAACAGTCTTCCGGCTTTTTTTTTTTCTTTTTCTTTCTTTGCTTTATTTTTTTTTTTTTTTTGCTTCCTCTTCTCGTTGTCAAGACGACAAAAAAATATGCATCTTGTTCTGTTTGGAAGCGCTCCAGGCGGCGTGAGGACTTTCCCGTGGTGGAAAAGTTTTGCAGCTGGACCCTGGGAGATTCCTTGTTTAAATGTAAAATGAATGTCTCCATGCAGAAAGTCTCACCAAGGAACTGAGTAAATGTTTTGCGCTTTTGTTAAGCCTTTCGGTGCGGAAGTTGACCAAAGTCGACATGTAGGAGTTTGGTGCTACGGCTATGCATACATGTTGACAAAATGAAATAGTTCAATTGTACTCACTAGGTGGCGACACTTGAGGTAATGTTTAGTAATATACTGTTCCTGTTGTGTGTCAGAGTACCATTTGGAGCACGTTGTTGACAAGTTATTACGATATGCAGTAAAAATGCCGCCGAAAGGAAAGTTTAGCGAGGAGGAGGTTCTGAAATTAGTGCTGGATGAGATATCTGACCTGTCTGAGGATGATTGTGGCGACGCGGAGATGGATAGCGAGAGTGAAACTGAAACTGCACGGGCTTCTAGCGATCTTGAGCCTACAAGGGGAAAATCTCAAGCTTCCACTCGTTCTGCCGCATCATGTAAAGAGATCACCACCTCAACAGTTTCTATTGGGGCAAAGTCAAAGAGACGGCCTGAATTTCCGTACAAAATATTCAGCACTGGGGGGCCAAGTAAAAAAAAACAAAAACAATTTTTCAGCACCGAAAGGGCTAAATAAATTTACGAATTGGTTAATCGTTAGCCCTAGATCTGAGGTCCCGTTGTCACTTTTGTAAATTTTTAATTAAAAGCACATGAAATCTAAAGAATCAAAATTCACATCCTGAACACAAACTGTCGCTGTTTTTGCCTCCTGATACAACTGAAGCTGTAGGTCTTCATCATCATGTTCCTGCTTCAGATGTTCAGGTCGCTTTGCTTGCAGCGATCAGAACAAAGCATTATGTCATGATGATAAAATGGAGCCCGTTCCACGCCCCTGTTCTCATAACGATTCCCGTGTGGGTTTCCCAACATGCATGGACCTTCACCGCCGCCTTGATGAGGAAAAACGGTGAAACGTGGAAGAGCCAGTGAACCCTTGGGAACGTGGCGAGAGTATCTTGGATATCGCCTTATTCTGTGAAACTGTACAAGCCCTCTTCATATGGCTTGGACGTGAGATAAGTGGGGAAAGTACTGTGTATGAAGGGATGAGGGTGTTCGCCGTCCAGAGCGAGAGAGAGGAGGAACTGGTCCAGGCGTGCGGCTTTCCTGATCCTGCGTTCCATTTGCCTCAGAAGTCGGAGCCGGGAACGTCGTCGCATGCAATTTAACCGCGTTCCACTGGAACGAGTCTGAAATCCAATATGGACGCCTCGAGGAAAACCGCTATTGCGCTTGTTCTTTTGTCCTTTAGTGGCGTTTTACCGCAAATCTAGTCAAAAGATATCCCTGATGATCTGATCTCACCCTATTAAACACAACCTTCAGGTTTTAAACTGGAATCTCAGCTTCCTTTCAGGACATTTCTTTAAATGTCACGCGGTGGGGAAGCCAGGGTTGCTCACTAGTGGGTAGATGTTGGCTATTAATTAGCAACACCACGTTATGCAGTATTTAGCGCACTATTTAGAACACTGCATCAACATGAGCACAGATAAAACTTGGACAGGGCCGTGTGGACGACCTGATAAAATCCGGCGCAAAAACACAAGTTTAATAAACAGGATAAAACTACAGCTTTCGCTTGCGGTTCAGGCAGGGGGTGCTGTTTTGGATTTTTAAGTCAGGGGTTGGTGAGGAGGGGAGAGTCAGAAATATGCCTTCAGGCGACGTTCCAGTCAACGTTCCTGACTTGGAACTTGATATCCCGAGCTCCGAGTCCAAATGGAATGCAGCGCATCTGATGTCCGTGTAAGACCCCGAGTGTGTTACGGAGACGATTCTTCGATCATATTTTACTTTTAGAAATGAATCCTACCAAGACTTGGATATCCACCAGGTGGCCAAAAGTATGCGAACACCCGACCGTCAACACCGACACGTGGACGTTTCCTCACGCTGGAATTCCACACTCGGGTTGGGATGTCTTTTCGTGTGCTGTGGCGTCGCAGTTTCCCTTCAGTGGAACATGAATGAGATCAATGAAGACTAGGTCTGTAAGCTTTGGAGTGGAAGAACACGAAGAACCTCAAACCCAGAGAACCCCTTTGGGAGGAACCACAACACCCAACAGTTTCTCCAGAATAGTGGAACTAAATAATAGCAAACGGTGGTGTGATGGTCAGGGGTGTGCAAACCTTTGGCTTATACAGTGTATTAAGATGCTTGATTAGATTAGATTAGTTATGTTCTAATGCTTCGTAGGTATGGTAGATGTGTCATGATGATCCACTGTGTGATTGTATCGAGGAACCTAGTTAGTACTGAGACCGAATATTATTTTCTCGACTGTTTTGATCCACTGCCTCATCACATCATCGTCGGTGTCGGCTTTGGATTCTAAAGTTAAAAGTTAGTGAAGTTGGTGCTGTGAGTGATCCATGAGGGTTTTTTAAAATGATCTTACTCTGGATCGCCGACGGCAGAAATGGGAGAATAGTGTGAATCAAAGTCGAATCAAGTCCACGAGAAATCTGTCCGACGAGACGGCAATGCCTTTGTTGACTTAACTAAATGTTTGGTTAAACCGAAAATCCATCATTTATGTTCATTATTTTTTTAAAAATAAATCATAATGGCTCTATTACCGTGATATTTGGATTATGGTGCATGTATTTGTATTCTGTATTGTTTAATGGCAAAATTAGGCCTCAAGGCAACTAGGTATTCAATGATCTATGCATCCTGGAATTTTTTCTAGGTTTGTTTGTTTTTTTTTTTTTTTGCTAGATTTTTGAGTATCAGGCGGATAAAACGTTGCTAAAAAGTTAAAATGGCATTTCTGACGAGCTTTGGTTAGGTGACTTGCTCGAGCTGTCAACACTGAATTATCAGATCATCTACATTTAAAGTGCTGGGTTTTTTTTTTCCTTTTACAATTTGACAGTTGATGATTTTGGACCATTTTCTTGCAAATGAATGTTTGCTATAAAATTGCTTCAAATGTTATTAACCATGAATATGAATCTTGCGATGCGTTGAATAAGTAATGTGTGGAACCAAATGATGGAAATTGCATTTGGTGGGTTTTTATCCTCTCTCTCAAATAAATAAATAACTAATAGGACACTGAAGTGAGTGTGAGGCGTCTACCATGCAGTCTTGTCCTTCTCGTTACTCCTAGACCTTTAAATATACCTTTTTATAATACAGTAATCCAGCTATTTGCGGATTTTTATTAAGAATATATCTTTTTCCCCCCCTTTCTTGGATTTACCCGCTATTAATGGAGTAAAATATTAATTAATATATAAAATACAGTACAGTATAGATCATATTTTTTTCACGAGACAAAGAACGCATAGCGTTGTTTATGAAAATGGTGTGGGGATACGGGGGGGAGGAGTGTCTGTAGGAACGACTCTGGCCAATCGGAATGCCCTATTCATTTAACCTTGGTTGTGATTGGATGCTGGCTACGATGCATACGGTCGTGGAGAAGTTCTTCAGCAGTTCGTACAGTTCTTCACCTGTAGCAGTACTCACTATAAATGTGACGTTTCTACAAATTCGACACAATGTACCTCGCTGTATGCTCTCAAATGTTTTCTTTGTGTTTAATCGTGTCTAGAAAGTGTTTAAGGAGTGAGGGAGGATCATTTTGGGCTTAAGCTATTAAAAGGAAAAACATTTCAGGATGGCGTCCGTGTATCACAGATTTTCATCTTTCGCTGAAAGCTGTGGAACGTGACCCTCTTGAAAGATGAGTGTTTACTGTACCTTTGAAACATACTTTAGTCAGGATGTAAGATTTTGAAGGAAAACCCAACTGACGTTTGATGTTGCTCAGACATCATCGACTCTGAATCAGTTCCACATTGATTCATCTGCTGCTTACAATGATTGTTCCTACAGATGTTCCACCCCTTGAGAGATTGTACCGAAAACAATCTCTGCCAGAAGTATAGTAAAATTTACACACTAGGAAGATGCATTCATGCTAATTCCTAAACATTCGTATTTATCTTCACTCTCATTCACTTTCTATTAAAAGTTCACACATGACGACAGAGAGACTCTGAAGAACATTTTTAATGGTGGTTTCTGCTCTACACGGTGAACGAGTGCTGTATGAAATGATAAATAACACTAAATAACGGCGCTCATCTGTGACGTGATCAGTCTTCGGATTCGCCAGGGTTCCTGATGTCATCGATCTTCAGGATCATCTTCACCACTTGGGTCGCTAGAGAAATCTGCTGCTTCTTTCCAATGAGGGTCTCGATCACGTGTTGATGCTTCATGTCTACAAGGAATAAAAAAAGAAAAAAAGTTTGAGAATGGGTTAAGGCACGTTGCTTCTTGGTCGTCCGTGATGAAGTCTACAAAAGGTTGGTGTGGTTAATTATGTCGGGATGGAAAACCTGTACAGTCCATGCAGTCTGAGAACCTCCACAGCCGGATCTAAAGGGATGGGATTTAGGATCGAAGGTTCTGAATGGTTCGATCGCTTATACCGCACCTTAGGCCTAAAACTTCGTGGACAGCTGGCCGTAACACGTGTGTGTTGTTTGAGCACCACATTCCAGCCTCAGGTCTTCTGGCAGGGCTTTGCCTGACGTAGCTTTGTTTTCTAACTACATCCGTTTGATTCCAGGATGACAAAAAGACAGGACTTTCGTTGATATTCTCACTGACAAGAGCCAGGTTTCTGTTCTGAATTGATTTGATTTTTACGTGTTTTTCTTTTTAAATACATCTTCCCAAAAAATATCAATTTCTTCCATCGATCATGCCGGACCCCGATTTTTTTTGGTCCTATTTGCGCACAATGCGTCAACAGTGCTGTTATAAATATACTATCCATGTTAATATATTAGTATTATACGCTACGTTAGCGTTAAAGTGTTAACACTACAGAGATACCTCGGCTCACGGGGTTTCGAGTTACGTCAGTTTCGAAGATACAGCTTTTTAGTATACGTATAAAAATACAATATAATGTGCATATACGATACACGAAAGTAAAATGTTAAAGTACTTGTGACTTATAAAACATGTTTTAAAACAAACTAGAATAATGAAAAAGCACATAACGTATTGCACTGTATTATACAAACAGATGACGTTCGATGATATTGTATGATCGGCAGAGTCTGCAGTTCCAATTTCTATCCCTAGATGGCGACAGTGTTCCCACTACGATCAAAACACATACAGAGTACATAACAGGCGCCGGGGCGTGCGCATTAGCGGTTTTCAGCGTGGTTAATTCGATTTAATTCGTGTCCTCTGGATCTAATTAATGACGGAAAGTGGGAATGGTTTATAAAGCTTTAATATATTTATATTATATATATATCTAAAAGGGGCAGATGGATGCCGGAACGTAACCCTTGCGATCCCCCTGGGATTACTGTATACACTTTTCCGCCTAACTGTCTTTATCGAAATCAGAGGAGAGATTGTCCAGACGAGCTTGTCGACATACCGTTTGTGGACAGACGCAGACAGTCGATTCCCAGTGCAGGGTTGTTCTCTTTGACTTGCTGAGCTCGGACCTCGGTCATCGTCTGGATGGGGTTCAAGCCGCTGTTCTCTGCTAACGCCATGGGAACGACTTCTAGAGCATCAGCAAACGCCCGCATGGCGTACTGCTCCAGAGAGGGGCACTGTGAGGAAAAGGAAACAAACCTAATTCAAAATATCTTTTTTTTTTTTTTTTTTTTTTTTAAAACCTTGGCACGACCAAGACTCCGAGTCTGAACTTTACCTTATCGGCAGCTTCGTTAACGGCAAGTGCGCAGGAAATCTCCGACGCACCCCCGCCGTAAACGATGCGGTTATCTCGAACCAGGTTACGGATGACACACAGGGCATCATGCAGCGCTCTCTTGGCCTCCTCGATAATCTGAGGGCATTGTACCACAAACGAGGGTGACATTTTAACCAGGATGCGTTTCGAGAGCTTTACGGCTGGTTATTTTGGTCCCCCATGCTGGGAAGGGTCAGCGTTTCTAATAAAACTCTTACCATTTTGTTTCCTCCACGGATGAAGATGGTAACCGCTCTGGAGTTCTTGCACTCCTCAATGATGAGCATGCGGTCTTTAGTTGTCCCAAAGCAGATTTCTCGCACCAGGCCAGCGGTGCCCAATTTCTCTGGCGTCAGCTCGCAGAATCGGGGCACGATGCGGCCGCCGGTGGCGATGGCGATCAGCTGGATCGGAGAAACGTGTTATGATAAGCCCAAGATCTACAAGGGCTTCCAATAAATTCCTAAATAACGCCATCATCAGAACTGGACTCACCTCGATCTCGGGCCCTCCGACCCAGCGCACAGCCGGCAGCTCGTTCTGTAGCAGCAGGTGATTCGCCTCGTCGTCAAAGCCCCACTGGCAAATGGCAAGATTAGCGCCGTTGTCCTTCACCTGGAGGCGGTGACATTGACGTAAGAGTATCTTATGATTAGAATGAACAATAATCGGGAGATGAATTTAATGATTTGCCATTCTTATCATTCTAAGAAAAAAAAAAAAAAAAAAAAAAAAAAAAAAAAAAAAAAAAAAGGTTGTATATTTCCAAGTAGGGCTGGGCGATATAACTTAGTAATTGTATCGTGATATTTTCTGATGTTTTCATAATAATTATTTTGATGTGATTATATAGGCCCCCGCTACATCCTGGTTCACATTCCGTGTTCCCCTGGGTATTCGCAGATTTTTTATTTAGAATATAGCAATTTTCTTGAGGATTTCCCCCGGTATTTCGCGGCATCCACAAAACCTCTGGTGAATTGTTTTTATGGATTTTTATGTTAAAATAAATTACTTTATTAATAAAAATATCATATTTCATGCTAAATATTAGTGCTGCCACTAACGACTAACTTTCTAACAACCGATTTTTCGACTAATTTTTCGATTAATCTTAACGACTAATTTAAAAAAAAAAAAATCAAGCGGTTGCAATTTATGTGTTCATTTTATGTTGAACAAAATTCAAGGGTCAAAGCACAACATTTCACCTCTATCATGACAAAAGTAAACATAAATATATAATAATAAATAAAATCAAGTCCAATTGCAAAATGGGAGAATGTCTTCCCCGTTCCAAAAATAGTATAAAAAGGTATTAAAGTAAAAGTACTATAAAACTGATATTCTCCAAAGTTTAAACATATCAATATAAAAGAAAATATATCGGCTAAATATGAATACGATAGGCCCTTCCACTTCAGTTAGTATCCGCAGTAT
>JAQLOM010000019.1:8683552-8694962 GCA_030068315.1 Chrysichthys thysi
GAAGAGGCGGACCCGACTCGGCTCGAAAAATAAAAGAAAAATGGCTTCCGGAACGGATTTTCCACACAGCCTGCGTTAGCGGAGTCATTTTGCAAGCGAGAAATCTGTGAAGGGTTAAAAACCTGTTCGCCGTTCAAAGTCGGGGAGGATTTTTGGCGGCGGCTGTCGTGATCGTAATTTCCGGTAAGTGCACCATGATGGAGCAGGCGATTTGGAACAACACTTACCTACTGAAATCTGCGCACTTAGTGAGTGTGGACTGTGCACTACGTATAAATGTACTCATGAAAGTATGGATATTGGAACACAGCCCATAATTTAACCTCATGGAAGCTTCATAGTGGATCATCACTTAGGTTTAGAAGGCCTCCCAAATGGGACGGACGTTATTCCAGAAGAATAAACTCCACCCCAAATTGCTGGCTATTTGCACATCATGCTTCCAGGTCAAATGCAGCAATGATTTTTCTTGGATAAGAAGATTTTGTGTCCTAAATGTCTCGATCGGGTCCCTGCTTTGCACCCGGTGTTCCCAAGATCCATCATGGTCCTGCTCAGGATAAGACTCTTAATGAAGATAAATGGATGACTCCACCAATGAATGAATGCTCTGCTGATCTACAGAATCACTGATACTCTGAATACCTGATGGAAACATACCTTGTGTCAAACATCTAGACAGGATCTGTATCTATATATTCGCTTGGTGTATAGAGATGTCATCATTCACGCTGGATGAATGTGAACGTGTGTGTTTGTGTGTGTGTGTGTCTCCCCGATTGTATTAACTGGATACGAATGATACCTCGAAAGGCGCTCAGCTTCACGCTGGACTCCAGTCCTCCGAGAGAACGTTTGCATCCTGTCACAATGGTGTAAATGGAGCAGAACGCACATCCCTCTCCATAGCACACGAGTGATACTAACACCTTCACGAATGCAGCGAGACCCTGAGGGACGACGACAGTAATTTCAGCTCCGCCGAACGTCAGCTCAAGGTAAACACTGATCGATTCCCTCGCCTGTTGAAGCCGCACTGGAATCGGCCATATCAGCACTCCGGGGCTGCTCAAACGCCGTGGGAGTTGATTAATTGCACACACTCGATTACCCTCTAAACACATCGGCCCATCAGGTTGAAGGTTGACGGAGAACAGTGCTCCTGTGCATAACGATGTCAAACAAAACAGGATCGACGTCACCGCAAAGTATCCTTCACGCATCTCGACTCCATGAGAAACGCCATCCATCACGGCCCGGAGCCTCACCGCGGTTTACTGAAACACTGAGTCACCAAAACGCTGAGCTGTATGAAGCGGTTTTAATTTATGCACATTAAAACAAGCGAACAGAACTTTTGCGTGTGAAAAAAACCCCCAGCAACAACAACAACAACAACAACAACAAGAGAAAAAAAGACCCAAGAACAACCCAAAACAATTAGTAGAAATTGAACAAAACAGATATCCCAGCACTGATTACTGCATTACCATATTTTCCAGACAATAAGGCGCTGCAGGTCGTACACACTTGTCTGAACTGTGTCTGCTTAGTTGAAAAAGAAAGAAAGAAAGAAGGAAGGAAAGAAAAAACTTTTGAAGCAACTGAGAAATAAGAGTTAATGACACCAATTAGAGGCCTTGTAGTGCTTAGTTTCACTTATGTACAGGATTACAGTCTACCATAAGAACTACAGTAGCGAGGTTTCTCTAAATACCCCAACGAATGAGCACATTACAATTCTAAAAAAAACAAAACAAAAAAACAAAAAAAAAAACAAAACAAAAAAATAAAAAAATAAAAAACAATTTAAGAACAAACTACAAACTTTTCTAAGAGGGAAAAAGTAGATCTGCATCTTACAGTCTGGAAAATACCGCCCCGATACGGTTATCATCAAGGAACTAATGATGTTACCTTTTAGATGATGGAGAAAAACATTAGTGTCCCTTTAGAAAATATGAGCTCGTGATGCGGTTATGACACCTTGTTCTAAACATCTGGACATAAATATGTTCTTAGTATTCAAATTAGCAAAGGATTACAATTACAAAAAGGTGTTAGTGTGTTTGTTGTTAAATGTTAAATTCTCGTTTTAAAGTTAAACTGGGACGAAACAACAAGCATTATAAGAGTTCGGTCGGTCTACAAAAGCTACACAGATGTACAATTTATGATGAAGGTACTGTACAAGACAAAAAACAAAAAAAATTAATAAACCCACAGATATTCCCATCACTGGTATTAGCTTGAGCGGATAAACATATTTGCCAGACACTGATGTATCTACAGGTGTTTTGTTTGTTTGGTTGGTTTTTTGTTTTTGTTTTTTTCGTTTTTCACGCAGGCAAATATTCTGGGCACCAATGTGGGAGGCACGGGGGTCGCTGCTGATTCCGCACAGCATACAAAGCTATCCAGGGGTCAGTCTGGTTGGTCATTGAGGACACGACCTGGTCTGCTGGAACGCGCTCAACCATGCAATGCAAACGAACGAAATAAAAAATTTTTTAAAAATAAGATGACAATCATGCAAAAAGCACCAACCCCTTGCCCAAAGGTCTTTCCTAGAGAGTTTCCAGAGGGATCAGATGACCTCTAAAAGTTTTTTTTTTCTTCTCTCTTTACTTTTTTAACACTTCTCCACCTTGGACATATCCCTTCGCTGTTCAGAGTTGACTTTTCATTAATGTCCACACACCAGAAGAGCACAATGTCCTTGTTAGAGTTGAAGATGGTTTCATGAGGGTTTATTGACGTGTGATGTTAGAATGGTCCCACATTAAACATCATACATTGCAATGCAAGCCATGAGGGAAAAAAAAATGTAAAAAAAACACGCCGTGATCTGTTCACGGTGGTGGAATCGCAAACGAAGCCGTGCTGGTCATAAAACACTGTGATTAATAGTCATCGTAGGTGTTGACGTCCGTGAAATAGGCGTTGGTGTAGGTTTTTCCAGCTAATTGGGGGTTAAAGTATTTATTTCTTTCCTCCAGGATCAAGTTGTTCTTGTTGAAAGCCTGTGAATGAGAGAGAGACGTGCATTGAGTAAGACTTCTTTTTGTTTTCTAGAAGACAAGACATCACAACGCAAAAGGAAAACGTTCTCAAACACCACTACAGGCAAACACTATGGGCAAAGAATATAATAAGCTGCAATAAATAATAACGAAAAGAAACGAAAAAAAAAATCAAAAATCAAATATACTGGTGAAAGTACTGGTGCGTCGTGCTAATAAATAGTTATGTGATGTATTGACACTAATGTAATATTGTCCTCTCCTGCTATGAACCACGGACCAGGGGAAAAGTGTCACCCGTTTGGAAGATAACACCAAAATGCTTTGCATTTGTCCTGTTAAAGTGACTTTCTAGCATTTTGGCCATTTTGAGAATCATTTCACATCAAGAACTATTTCTAACAAGACTTTGTGACAGTTTGGAGGCCATGTGTGAAACAAAGAGGAACTGGGGAACTAGGGAAATATTACTGGTGATTAGGACCCTACCATCTGCTGCTTCAGGATTTTCCTCAATCCCATTCTACCCATTACATAACTCGAATTTCCTCCTGTTCATTTACCTCCTGTCTTATTAATTAGTCTAAGTATGTCAATGTTTGTAGAACAAACCTCTCGTATATTTTATGATGTATTCCCAAGCGGTTCCCTCGGCCCTTAAATTCCCCAGCCTGCTACTATAATGATCATTTATCTACATATCTATTCTTTCTAGTGGTCTTATTTCTCAGTCCATGCTGTTCTTGGTCCTCGTAGTCCTACTGTATTCATCGTACTTGGAGTTAGTATTTCTAGTTAAACTATAAGGGCAAAAGTACAGTATGGGGACACCTGGCCGTCATAACTATATGTGCCCATTCCATAACAATGGGTTTTCCCTTCACATCACAGAGCTGCTATTATAGGGACGGCATTTCAATATATGTTGAATCGTGGCTGTGGGGATTTGGGCTCATTCACCCAGAGCATTAGTGATGTGGGGGACTTGTGCCACTGAGAAGACCTTGGTGTCGATGTGGGAGGTGTTCCTTCTCATGTGGTGTTTAAGTGGGTTGAGGTCAGGGCCACTCAAGTTCGTCCGCATCAACCTTGGCAGGCTGGGCCAGATTTGGGCGTATTAGTATGGAGTCAATTTAGCGCCATATATAATACGAATGCAGACCCAGAATTTGTAAGCAAGAAATCAACCTCTGTAAAGGACAGCACTTCTTGTCAGTCCTAAAAGATTCTTGCTTGAGTTTTGGCACGAATTTGACAGCAGGAGGACGGGCACGTGTTGTCAAAAGCAGCAGGCACGGGAGATCTAGTAACTCACTGGCTACTGAACAAGTAATCTATCCACCCAGAACTCAGATATTTGCCTCTTGTAGTAATGGCGACCCAGCAGGAGCAGGTGCCTCCATACCAAATTGTGGACATGTGATAAATAAGGAACTTACCTGCTCCTGCTGGTTCACCATTACTACAAGAGGCAAATCTCGCGGGTGCACTGGGTGGGGCAGTCACTTGTTCAGGAGCCAGTGAGTTACTCGAACCTGCCCCTAGCCTCCAGCACGAAGTCCCTGCCCTCCTGCTGTCAAATTCGTACCTGAACTCAAGTGAGAATCTGGTGCAACCTGACCAAGAAGCAGTGCTCTTGTTTACAGAGTTTGATTTCTTGGGTACAGATTCTGGGTTTGGTTCTCAATATATATGGTGCTAAATTGCACCATACCTTAGTTCCAATGAAGGGCACTACAAAACCATTCTAGACGACTGACCGCGTCCAAATTTGGGACAATACTTTAGGGATGGCCAACATATGTTTGGCCATATAACGTATGTTGTTATCTTAGTCCCCCAAGTTCCCTTGTTTCTTCAGTCCTCCTAGCGAGTTGTTTCATGAGTCTGTGCGGTACTTTATTTCTACTACTTGGCTCATTTCCCTAGTCGTCCTAGTTGCACTGTTTTCATAGTATTTGTTGTCTCCCCATTTCCCCGTCCTCCCGCGTCCCTTTTTTTGCTTATACTGCTTAGTTCTCTTGTTTATCCAGTCTTCGTCATTGCTTTGTCTTGCTAGTCTTTGTTGCTTAGTCTTGTATTGGTACTAGTTCCCTTGTTGTACATTATCGTCATTGGGCAGACGCCCTTATCCTGAGCGACTTACATTTTTATGTCATTTATATAACTGAGCATTTGAGGGCCTTGCTTAAGGGTCCAGCAGTTGCAGCTTGGCGGTGATTGGATTTGAAGTCCTGACGTTCCGAGCAGTAGTCCACAGTCTTAACCCCCTGCATCTTTCCCTGACTTCCCATAGTTCCTTTATTTCCTTGCTACTCTCGCTTCTTTGTTTGCTACAGACTTCCTTTCCTTAGCCCTTCTTCTGGAATTTTCCAAGTCTCCAAAGTGAACTTGTTTCCCTTTTCCTGATAGGTCACTTGCTTCTTTCGTCTTCTTAGTTGCCTTGTCTTGTTCTCACATTTCCCCAGTCCCTCATTTGCTCTAGTTGCCCCAGATTCTTTGTTTCCCTGGTAGCATTGTTGTCCTAGTCTTCCATAATCCTTATTTCCTGACTTGCTTCTTTGGTTTTATGGATTTTAGTCATTCAAGTTCTCTTGTTTTTCTGGTCCTCCTGGTTCATTAGGCTCTGGCTTCCTAAAACAAAACTATCTTCCTGTCTTATTTCTTTGGTTTCATGGTTTCCGTACTTCTTCTCACTCACTTGGTGCCCTATAGTCCGTATAGTTCAGAGTTCCTATGATTAGTTTCGCACTTCTTTTAGGTTTTGTTCCAGTAGTTTTGATCACTGTCTGTTTATTGATTGGGGTTAAGGATAAAGACTCTCTGCCTGTGTTTTGACCATTGATATGGAATTGGATGGAAATGAGGATGGGTGTGTCCAAAAAAGGAGACTTTTGGCTCATGGGTAAAAAATATTAACCTGGTCATTTGGGAAAGCATAATCCGAATATCAGATCACGAATATCTGTCTGAATTAAATAGACAGAGAGAAAGCAGAAAAATGCTCGATAATGCAGCTAGCCAAACGACCGAAACACCTCGGATCAGATACCTGTTTTAATTTACACAAAAAGAAAGTGAAACGTGAAGCAACAAGCAACAAAACATGTGACTGATGTGGCCATTTTAGAACAACAGCGACACAGAACGGGCAAAAATGTGACACACTGCCTTCTCACAAGCCTTGGTTGCTCTGAACCCTGTGGAATGAGATGAATGATGGAAAACCCCTGAAGAACAAATGCATGAGCACACCTGCCAGAGAACGAGAGAATCACAGGGGAAGGACAGACGCAGGATAGGACATATGCTGATCGAGAGTTAGTAGAAAATCTCCAAGCGTCGGGTCACGCCAGTGTTAGTGGATAAAGCCTGGCGCATGCTGTGGTCATCCAAAGGCAAGAGTACAGAAACGTCAGGCTGCGAACAGGAAGGGAGCAGAGCGAAATCAGGACTAAATCCTCTCGACTAATCCTGCAAAAACACCTTAGATATGGATACTTACGCACAGGTCCGCTAGCAAGCAGAACCGTATACTGTATGTACAGTATGCATCATGTACACATCACATAAATGTACTATTCCTGCAGTATATTCTTAAAAATTATGGCTTGTTTAGCTTTATTGTTTAGTCATTAAGGCAAGACCCTACAGCTGATTAAATTCCAGGAAATCGTTTTTTGTTGTTGGTTTTTTTTTTGCCATTAAGTTTAAGCATAAAATCAAACATAAATCCATCAATTATCAACATTTTGGAACATTTCTATGTAACATGCTTCTGAAAGTGGGTAGAAATGACAACCTAATAAATGCAGTCTAGAATAAAGTCTAGAGTCTTGTCAAAAACTCTAGAGAAATTTAACTTTTGCATAGAGAAGAAATGTTTTTAAAATGTTTTTTGGTTTTTAAAAAAAAAAATACAATGTGGTTATATTTTTTAACTTTAGTAAGTGAGGTGTATAAGGTTCATTAAAAATAAATTGATGTACATCTTAATGACACATAAACTGAGAGAGAGCAGGAAACACGTTTTTAGGGATGTATGATATGGCATGATTTTGAAGTTGGCGAACCTTCTTCAAAGCTGCTAAGTTTCTGACAATGGAGTGTTTGTGCATGGACAAAGACAGAAATAAACATAGTTCACGATTTTGTAGCAGCATTTTATATTAATACGGCCTTGTTAACCAGTCAGACATGTTATAGTACAGTATATATAGTCTAAGCACAAAAAAAAATAAAAAATAAAGATGTGAACTTTCCTGAAACCAAAATATATCATGCCTTATAGCCTTCACTATGCATATATTATATAAACAGTTTACTTAAAAGTCTTCATATTTAGTTAAAAATGCAATATGATCTGTGTCCAATTTTCACCGTTCCCTGTGATGGTTCTTTTTTTTTTTTTTTTTGCCTCAGTGCTCGCTCTGATTGGCTGGCAGCAAAGGAACAAAGTAATCAAACGTTAACGATGCTGCTTTAACAACACTATCAATAAGACTGAATTTTCAGAAATAATGGCAAATAAAAAAAGTGTCACTTGTGAAAATATTTCAGCGACCACCTAGTCTATATCCATAACTGGATTTATATTGAGTCATAAATTTTGAAGTTTCTACGTATTTAATTGTTACTTTTAAAGAGTTGCCTTGGTTTGTATTTTGCGTAAAGCACTTTGGTCAGCTACGGTTGTTTAAAATGTGCTATATAAATAAAGTTTGTTTGACTGATTGAATGCATTAGTTATAGATATGAATACACATTAATCCAGCTGTATTTCCTGTTGCTGAAAGTGTTAACATGGACGAAATGTACCTTCAGTAAGGGCGAAAATGCACAAAGGAGTGTCCTGACTCAGGATCAGGTGATGGCAAAGTATGAAAAGTGTTAACGTTGAGTGTTAATCATTATGCAGTGTTATTGCATAAATTATAGAAATGCGAACATGGTGTTAGTTTAAAAAAAAAAAGAAAATAGAGCAAATGAATAGCTATTGCATTATGGATTATATTTCATAATGAGTCTTTTTAAAGAAATTATTTAAGCAATCATTTTTTAAAGATTAAATTATTATTTTCTCCAGGCCTGAAATGCATTATTGAAAACTGAGTGCCATCTAGATTAAACTAAGAATTACACACAAGTGTATATATATATAATATAATTTTAGCAGTGGACTCAGAGGACTCTTTATTCTACTAACACAGTATATGATAACTTTATGCATTTTATTCCATTTTTCTGTCTTTATAGCCTGTGAAACTCATTACAACCAACTGTAATCCTGCTAAATATTGTCACTGTCAGACTGTCAGGATGCGGCAGTCTGAAATATAATGTAATTAGCCATAGTTATAAAATACTGTAACAATTTCACGACAGAGTCGGAACGTGAAATACGAGTGAGCGCTTTTAATTTGGCAAGACTCCAACCTGATCACAGTGTAATTGTTTTCTTGACTGTGTGTAAAAAAAAAAATTAAAATACAGAAATAATTCCCATGTGTTTGCTTTATGCGGGGAGAAAAACTCTACTTTTAAGAATGTGCAACACTTAAAGTTAGTGCATCATCTGAGCAAAATAGTCTTCTGGTTTGTTTTTGTTTGTTTTGTTTTTTTTAACATCAGATAATCGTCTTTACGGGGAAGCAATGCATGAGTGATGATTTTTAAAAAAAAAAACACAGATACAACAGAGTGAGACACACGAAGAACACATTATGTCTAAAAGAATAAATCTACAGTTAGGTCCAAAAGTCTGAGTTCACTACCAAACCCTGGTATTGCATCACCTGGTGTTAAATAAATAAATAAATAAATAAATAAATAAATATATGAATGAGTGAGTGAGTGAGTGAGTGAGTAAGTTCCAAAAACAGGATTTTAGATCACAAAAAGTGTGTTTTATCGATCGGAGGCTTTGGTTCTTGATCCTGCACAAATTTTGCTTTATTTGATGTTCTGCCAACGAAACCCATATTCAACAGAGCAACAGAGCCGACAAGTTTAAACACAACTTTCTGTTGCTTTATTTGAACCAAACCATGTGTTAAAATAGGATTTCAGTGTTTTGAAGACACTTATTTTTAACCTCATTCCAACTGACTCGCATGAATTAATATTCTGGATTTGATCATCTCCGTAACGGACACAAGTAATCAGGGTTGTACTGAAGTCCCAGGAGTGTTGTGTGGTTTTCAGAGAATTTCAGTCATCAAATTACCAAGTTTTAATCATAATTAAAAAATCCACAGTGGGAACGCAGAGGTCATAGTGGATAATGGGGAAACAATTACACTCATCCAGTCATTCGTATTTGTCGCAAATTGCCCCTTTCAGCAGGCTGCGTGGTTCCGAGCATTTCGTCCCTGTCCTACGTGTTCTTCTGTACGCTTAGTTATACGCCGGTGTTCTGTTTCTTCTCCTGTCTCCATCTCTTTTGGGTCGTTTGGTTTGTTCTCCTAATGTGTGCACACCTTTTCCAGGTTCAATCCTTATTAATTAATCAGGCTTAGCGTGTATTTTTTGCATCGTCAAGTTCCGACCCATTTCCTTGTTTGTTTGTTTGTTTGTTTTTACTTTGCTTTATCGATTATCCCTGTTTATTCTTTTACGGACTCCAACTACGATGGTCTTCACGCTAATAAAATACATGCTGAGCATCTCCGTTTGCCTCTTACTCTTCCTCCTGCACAACATGACTTTTGAGATCATCGAGTGAAATCTTCTACTTGAAAATTTGAGGGAAAGATGACAGCACGTAATTTCGACCCTGAGACAAGGCATCACGCCAGTTTGGAAGAAAAAAAAAACCCAAAAAACATTGTGTGACCTGGACGATCAGGATATTTAATGGAATCCAAACAATTCTGGTACTAGACTCAGACATTTGGACCTGGTTGTATTATGAAATCTCTGAGCAGCAGAGAGCTATACTGACCTTTATGGCTTCCACTGTGTCATATTTGTCCAGTTTGTTGATGTGGTTGGTGATGCTGGTGTTAAGAGGTGCAGCAGAAATGGGATGGATCACTGTGGCATCATGGGATTGCTGTTGATATCTCTGACAGTAGGTGTACACCAGCAGAGTGACCAAACAACCTAGAATGGAGCTGCTCAGGCCCACAGCGATCATGTGGAATACGTTGAAGTCTGTGCAAAGAAACGGAGCAGATGGTGAATCAACCTCATCCAAAGATGAATTCAAAAAGATTTTTTTTTACAATATTTGCGACACTGCACAGTTTCTCCAACAGCCAAAAAGGCCATTTTAGTGACAGCTCACACATGCGTCTCTATTTTAGCCAAGACCTATACACAGTACAGGATTCCCAAACATGAGGAGGGTGTCTGCAGCGCCTTTTTCAGGAATATTTACATCAATCATCATTGACATTCACCAAACACTGGGGATTGGGTATTTTAAAACGAATGGTACAATAACATTGCTATGTAATCTAATCCTGTAGCACCCCTGGGGTCACATTTGACCCTAATGTTTAGTTCACCCCTTATAGGTGGTCCGGGTTTTTCAGGGTTAAGAAAGTCAAGAGGTGAACGGGACAGAATATTGTTCCTTGACAAGTGAAATCTACAGACCATATTATGAGCAAAAACAAAGTACGCCCTCTTGCAAGTGTGTTTTTTAATTTATCAGGGTCTAAGTAACAATTGTGTAGTTCTAACCAGCTTCTATAAAGAACAACAAAAAACCCTCAGGTGACAAAAAGCAAGCGCACACACACACACACACACACACACACACACACACACACACACACACACACACACACACACACACACACACACTCACTAGATTACAATATATAGTCATTTCCCCCAAAAAGTAAACCGGTAATTAGAAACCAGGTGAGAAAAAATAAGTCCAGTCTGTAATTCGC
Source organism: Chrysichthys thysi (assembly GCA_030068315.1). Lineage (NCBI taxonomy): Eukaryota > Metazoa > Chordata > Actinopteri > Siluriformes > Claroteidae > Chrysichthys > Chrysichthys thysi. The sequence goes on from JAQLOM010000019.1 coordinate 8,694,480, forward strand.
GAACATGCTGAAACATCTTTAGCAACACTGACTTACATAAACCTTCATTCATTGATGCACAGCATCTCAGGGGGGTTGAGGTCTGGACTTTGACTTGGCCATTCCAACACCTTGAACTTTCTCTTTTGTAGCACTCAGATGTCAATTTTGGATCATTGCTGCTGTGCTTGGGATAATTCTGGTATATTCTGGTATAAAGTGGAGTTCATGTGGTAGCGGTTCATGGATAGTGGTAGTTCAGATGGTTAAAATGTTGGCCTACTGATCAGAAGGTCGGGAGTTTAAATCCAAGCACCGCCAAGCTACGATTGTTGGGCCCTGAACCTCAAATGCTCAGTTGTATAAATGGGATAAATGTACGTTGCTCTGGATAAGAACTAGTGATGGGTCGTTCTTGAACGATTCGTTCATTTTGAACGATTCGTTCATTTTGAACGAATCTTTAATGTGACTCGGGAAGAACGAGTCGTCTCGTACGAGTGA
>JAQLOM010000019.1:8841042-8858974 GCA_030068315.1 Chrysichthys thysi
TGTCAGCTGGGATTGGCGCCAGCTTCCCCCCGCGACCCTGAACAGGATTAAGCGGAAGAAGACGAAGACGAATATATGTATATGTTAATTTTTACATTTTTAATTTTTATTTATTTATTTATTTTTTTGGCATCCATGTATTGCAGACTTTCATCTTTCGCAGGAAGTTTTAGAACGTAACCCTCATGATAGACAAGGGACTATTGTAGTAGTAATAATAATAATAATAATAATAATAATAATAATAATAAATGATCACCCTCCAGCTTTGAGGAAAAAAAAACCTAAGGAGAAGAACCGTAGTAAATCCAGAATGATCTCCTTCACCGGTTTTGCGTTGCAGGGTGATTTATTGCTGTTGATGAAGTGGAACTAGCGAGTTAGCAGTGTTACTCCGGGGCACTTCTTTCACTTCTTTTATTTCAATACGGTGATGTTTTTCCTACGCAAATTGTGTAACATTAAGAGCGTCCCGTGACGCAGCTCTCGCACACGCTGTGACCTGATGAAGTCCCGGCTAAGGAGGACCCTGACACTGTACAGATGATTAGAGTTAACCCCGAACAGCACGCCGACCGCGCTGAAACAGCTTACTGATAAACGCCATGACACGACTGTTGCTCTGTATTTGATCTTGAATAGCTGTAAAATGTACGATCGTTACTTTAATAATGCTGAAGTGTTGGCCAGCGCAGTAAACAGACGTGATACCTGGGTCAGCGTGATTTTAGGTACAACATTGTGCTGGGTATCGAATATCACAATACTGAAGTTGGTATTGTATCGAAGTCAAAAGTCTGCTTTCAGACAGATACAAACCTACACACTGAAGGACAGACACACAGATGGGGACAGGGATAGAGACAGACACACTGAGGAACAGAGATCCAGAGATGGGGACAGGGATACGGACAGGGACAGAGACAAACAGTGAGGGACCGGGAAAGAGACAGACGGACAGGGATAGAGATAGATACAGAGACACTCACTCAGGGACAGAGACAAACAGACTGAAGGACAGAGACAGACACACAGACTGAGGGAAACAGGCAGTCTGAGGGACAGAGAGAGACCGGGATAGACAGACAGACAGACTTTTTGTCCCTCAGAGAGAGAGAGAGAGAGAGATAGACAGACAGAAATGGGGCAGAGAGGGAGACTGTGAGGGGTTGTGGACATGATGAAAGTGAGAACAGGAACTAAGCTGTCTCTCAGATGTTTCTTGTCATTCATTCTGACTATAAACCCTTAAAATGTGTCGCGTGCCCATCGTTCGTTCGTTCATAAATAAATAAATAACGGTTGTGTCTGGCGAAGTGCGGTGGAGTAACGCACTCCAGAGCTCTGATAAAGGACAACAACGCGCTGTCGTTCCTGTAACTCTGCCTCCAAGCAGATCAGCGCGGCTTTGAGCGCGGGTTAGCTCACGCTAACCCTAACTGCCCCCGATGCCACAGGCTCTGTGATGAGGGATGGTCCGCCTGCTTAGCCTGCGACCTCATCGAGCGCGATCTCGACTGGAACGCTTAAAACGTCCCTCATTATAAACCTGGGGGAGGGGAGCCACCGCTGTGATCTTACTGTGATCTTGTCCTGGAGCCCAAAACAGAAAATCTAAGCACGTGTCCCCCGTCTGCGTTAAAGCGGCTGCAGTGAAGGCGATGAAGTGATGATGCGAGGCGGCCGAACTCCTTTTCTTTGGTTCTTTATTTATTTAATGGAGAGGAACAGAGGCGGCAGTCAGTCGGAGGCTGATATTGTGGCAGGGCTAACAGTGACGTCTCAGATGGGGCTCGCGGAGCAGTGAAGACCCTCTGTCTTCTCCTCCACCCTGAGACACGGAGCTTTTTGTGTGCCGCTGCTTTTCAGATGCGTTGACTTCACAATACAGAAGTGGCTTTCAGTCCGCCGGCGAGTCACAGCAGGAATTGTGCGGCCCTGACTCCTACACGTTTCTGCCACCGGCCGTGGAGACCCCTCGTGTACGCTTCCACCCGCCCTGAAGCCTGCCTGCTGAAGGCCGACTCCTTCACTTCACGCCTTAGTAAAGAGCGACACTACTTCTGATGGTACCGCGGAGGAGCTGGTGGATTGGAACGAGCTCCTCCGCGTTGTCTCATTTACAGCCTGTGAACCGATCTCGTGTGATCCGCGTGAGCGCCGCTGCATGGCGTCTGCGATACAGGACGAGGGGCATGGCAGCCTCAGTGCTTCTGCACTTGTTGCCCCCTGTTTGCCCCCACCTCCAGTGGCCATATAAGGGCAAAACCGAGCCAGCTGCTCTGAACTCGGCCCTGGCGCTCACCCCCCAATGGCATTTTCTCAGTGTAAAAAAAAACTGATCTGCTGGTTTGATTTCTGGTGTGCGTGCGTGTGTAAAAATCAAGAGATTGATTTTAATTTAAAGTTTAAATGGAAGTATATTTTATATACAGTAATCCCTTGTCTTTCGCGGCGGTTACATTCAAATGCTTTAAAAAAAAAAAAAAGTTTAAGCCCTAAATGATCCTCCTGCACTTTTTAAACACTTTCTACACACAATTAAACACATACAGAAAACATTTGCGAGCATATAGCGAGGTGAATTTGGTGTCGAATTCGTCGAAACGTCACATTTATAGTGAGTACTGCTACGAGTGAAGTACTGGGATATTGGCAAATGCTGGTTGCTTCTCCCCAACCGTACACGTCGTAGCCAGCAGCCAATCACAACCAGGATTACATGAATAGGGCATTCCCATTGGCCGAACTCATTCTACCAGCCATATTTATTTTCTGTATCCCTACACTGTGTTTTCGGAAACAACGCTACATGTTCTTTGTCTCTTGTGTAAGTATGCACTGTACTGTATTTTTTTTTTTTTTTTTTATATTTTATTAATATTTTACTCCATTTAAACATTTTCATGTTTATGTTTTATAATACCGGGGGAAAATCCGCAAAATAAATGTGATGTACTCAGGAAAAAAAGTCAGTGAACTGGGATATAGCAGGGGATTACTGTATAATCAAAGTCCTGACGAAAAGGGGGGCGAGGTCTCTTTATATGGGAAAAAAAAAATTCATTTCCCAAAAAAAACCATTTTCAATCTTCACCATTTATTAATATTTTACCCCCACCCTTAATTAATTAATGAATTTTTTGGGGGGCTGTTATCACTCCGTTCCATTCAATACCGAAGTATCGTATAATAATAATAATAATAATAATTAGGGTTGCGCCGATACTTTGCTAAAATACTCGTATTCGTACATAAATTGCCGATACCATGAACCGATACCACTCCTATTTCACAACATCAAACTGATCGCTCTACTAGACAGTGTGACTTGTTGTCCTACCTGACTTCAATGTCTAGGGGGAGACAATGAGCCGGAAAGTTAACGGAGATGTGATCAATAAGTTAGTGTGACTCACCACCGTGTGCTTAACTTGGGTATGTGCGTATTTATGCTAATCGCGGCGTCTAATCTGCACCCTAACTCTGCTTCGGACTTTTCTGGTTGCGCAATTGCAGTAAAACCACTCTGATTGGCTGGGTTACAGGTTTTTCTGATATCCACGTATGACCACCATATGACCACAGAACATATCCGTGCGTATGAGCGGAAACATACACATTACATTTGAACTAATCACTTCGTTTGTGGACGCCATTTTTATATCGTCTTTACGAATTGTTATTATTTGTGTGAGAGATATTTTACTGATATTGAAAAGAAGTAAACCCCTATTTGGTAAGTAGTTATTTAAGAAAACTTTTATCTAAATATATAAAAATCTTTTCGCGTTTGAAACAGAAATGAAGCATGACCACTATTGAACAATAAATAAAATTGGAAATGTACAAACTTATTTTATAAATACGGCATTTTATTTTTCTCCCATGCACTCAGTGAGCGAAGTCACTGGGGAATCGGCTAGTAATTATTATAATAATGATTATCCTAAATATAATAATAATGACTAATATTATTGTTATTAATAAGTGACTAATAATAATAGCGGTTAACTCGCGTTGGGACTGAATTTATCCGTAAATAGTTTTCAGGGGAATTTACTCAACGTGGCGTTCGTGAAAATCCAGTTAAAGGAAAAGGAAGGAAAAGAAAATCTCAGTCAAAACATGGTGTGTGTGTGTGTGTGTGTGTGTGTGTGTGTGTGTGTGTGTGTGTGTGTGTGTGTGTGCGCGTGTTTTAAATTCTTCAGCGTGCTCGAGGACATTCTTAGCAGTGTCCTCGGGTCTCCTTCTGCCCGAAGTCACTGTTCACTGTTTGTTTGCAGTGCAGAAAGCGGGAGTCTGAGTTTCTGGTGTCTGATGATGAGGATTTCTGTTCGTTTGACGTTTCGTAGCTCCACTCGTGTCTTCTGAAGTGGACATTTCCACCTGTGTCCATGCATCTCGATTATTTTGGGGGAATCCCTGGGACAGGGTGCGATAATCCGGTTTAGTTATCAGATTTCCAGCGTCTCCAGCATCAGGTTCAGGTCTGATTGCTGTTGTGGTGCCACATGGGAACCAGGGCTGGACTTGACTCTTCAGCTTTGAATATTCACTCGTAGGTCGTCACTTTTGGGATTCGGACGTGCCGCCGATCACTTTGGCGGTTAAACAGCTGTGTGAGAGCACTTTCAGTGGAGTGAGACTGGCAGCAATCCTGTAGAATAACTGCATCCGTAAAGCCTTAGATTAAAGCGAAGACATCTGGCGGTGCTGTGCTGTCCATCTCGGGCGAGAACGGAGAAATCTCGAGTCGTGCTTAGCACCCCCGGCTGCGGGATGATCGAACGGGAACTTGCTAAAAGCGTTCGCAATTGTTGGGATTTGTATTTATTTGTATTTATTTTATTTTATTTATTTATTTTAAGTTGAAGGATTTGAAACGTCTGTGCAGCTTTAAGACTTTAAGGCAAATATGTTAACGTTTTCTTTTCACCTGTTTTTTGTATTCCATGCGAACCTAACTCACCTGTGTTATCACCTAGAACGGAAAAAGCACACGATACCTGAACAGGGGATTAAACGCAGGAAATGAACCGTGTCCTTTATCAGGACGATAACGAATGTAAGAATGTAATCGGCATCTCTGCTGCTGTTCCCCACCGAGCTCGTGCTCGCCTGTAGCTTTGTTTAAGCAAAGTTACTAAGCTGCTAGCAATTATAACCAACTTTACCGCTGTAATGATGTAACGTGTGCAAATCACACGTGACGTATGCATGTCTGGTCACACCCATGAGCTCACAAGCTTGTCGTTTGTTTGTTTGATTGTCTGTTTGTTTGTTTGTTTGTTTGTTTATTTAAATTCTGATGTTAGGGCGGCACAGTAGTACGGTGTGGTGGTTAATGCTGTCGCCTCACAGCAAGAAGGTCCTGGGTTCGATCCCCGGGGTCGACCTGGGCGCCTTCCTTTCTGTGTGGAGTTTGCATGTTCTCCCCATGTCTGTGTGGGTTTCCTCCGGGTTCTCCGGTTTCCTCCCCCAGTCCAAAGACATGCACAGAGGGGATTAGGCTGATTGTCGACTCTAAATCGGCCGTAGGTGTGAATGTGAGTGTGAATGGTGGTCTGTCTCTGTGTCACCCTGCGGTGGATTGGCGACCCGCCCAGGGTGTAACCCCGCCTGTCACCTGAAATCACACAGGATTAAGTGGCAGAAGACAAATAAAGGCGAATTCTGCTGTTATTCCTTTTATCACAGCTCAGCTCTGTTACCTTGCAGTCAAACCGAAAGCATTTTCCTGAATGCAGGATCCAAGCGAAGCTGCCTCAAAGCAGTTGATGGTGAAGGCGGCGGCGATGTGCAAAGAGAGCATGACGGAGGCAGGGAGAATGTTTGAGGTGATGGATGAGCACCTAAGGATTCCTGGTTTTCATTAAGAAATCGTCATGTGTCTAGGCTGGTTGTAGATTTTAGGTTATTTAGTAAGCGCTCCTTCATTGCGAATCGTGGGAAGACGGCGTTTCTGACGACGCATGACCGAAGACCAAGCATACGATACGATACAAACATGCTAATGTGGCTTTGTCTAAAACGTCCAGAGACTGGCCATTGGTTTTAATCCCATTATGCATGTGCTTTCAGGATTAAAAGATTACGCACCATTTCTGTGGAATTTCACAAATGCAATTTGCAGGTTATTGGAGTGAGGAGAGAATTGAAGACAAGACCACGTTCTACACGCGCGCACACACACACCTGTTAACTCGGGCTCTTTTCAGAGCGATCATATCTTTGTGAACAGTGTTACCCACCGAGGTGGTCACACACATCCCCGAGTGGTGACGCAGAGTGTTAGGAGCACCGCTAGTTAAATTCGTCGTCATGTTCAGATGAGGAACTTTTCACAGACGGGTTCACGGATGTCAGAATTGTTTGAGTGCTCAACGTGCCGCAGTCCCACAATCCCACAGGCCCAAAACCCAAGTCCCCAGTTCTGTCGCAGGTTAAGTGCTCACTTGCTGACATTGGGCAACATGCTGACCTTTCAGACCACCATTGTGGTGTACACACGGGCTTCCCAACTCACTACAAGGTCAGGAAGTGACATCAAATCAACCCATCCGACGAGTTCGCGAGCTGAGAGTCCTCTGAATATTCAATTGCTCGATTTCTAATTCTTATTTCCCTTATTGTAATTTGTGTTAGATTTGGCCCGTTTGTTGTGGGTCTTTCAACCCCCCCCACCACCACCACCACCACCACCAAAAAAAAAAAAAAGTTTTTGGCTAAAACTTTTCATTGGCCTCATTAACAGAGGATAAATAGGTATACATGTTAAAAATAAATAAATAAATAAAATGAATAAAACCCTTTTCAGGTTCAGATGCTGATTGGTTCATCTCATGTTATTAGGTAGAACTAGACGGTGAATTTCGGAGTGATGGTGAATTGCAGTGCTCCTTCATGAAATGTGTGAAAGTTAAACAACTTTAATTGGAATAAACATCACTGGATGTCACAGTAGTGTAAAGTCATTTACATCGCACCCCATATCTGCCACCATAAGGTTCCAATGTCCCGGCGCCGTCGATTCCAGGCCCGCTGTAACCGAGTGTGATTTGTCAGACAGTGATGGACCTGTCTGGGTTTTTTAATTTTTTTTTTCTGTTTTAATGAACTGCTTCTTCACGATGAACTGACTCGCTGAAGATACCTGTCCACCTGCAACGCCGAGCACGAGGACGCAGAGTCCTGCACCTCCGGCTCACTCGCGCTAGCTCGTCGACGCGTGACCTCGCTGTCCAGCTGACGCGCTCTTGTTCTGTTCTGTTGGATGAACAGGAGTTATATGCTGAACAATTCAATTAAGTTTTATTTCTATAGAGTTTTTAACAACGGACATTGTCCCAAAGCAGCTTCACAGAATACAATGTCCATTAAAGGCTTATTAATCTATAAACATGTCTACGTGTGTGTGTGTGTGTGTGTGTGTGGCTAGTCCAAGTTACGATGGTGATGCGTTCGGCAACACCCATTGTAAGTCAAACAACTGTGTTGAACCACTTAACCTAGATTAGGTATCTCAGCCGAGCTTAGCCTAGCTTATGTAACCAGGTTGAAATTATACGTTTATAAGTCATTGTTTTTCCTGTTTGTTTGAAACTTCAACATCTCAAATGTTCTTTTATTTGATTAGTTAAAACATTTGCCTTCAGACCACAGTCCCATTTAAGAAAAAAGTGCAATTTGGAAGTGTGTGTGTGTTCTGGGTACTGTTGCTTTAAGACTGCCGTCTTTATGCCGTTGTTAACTTCCTAAAGGGGAAGTGGTGCGCGTTTAATGCTGCTCGTGATCAAAATGAATTATAAAGTTTTAATATGGTAAAATGAGTGAAGTTCACTTGTTTTAATTTGTATTTTGTAGTTTTGTATCATGCTCCACGGGTCTGCGAGCTCTTTATGTGCTCTGATTTGCTAACAGAGAGACTGATATTTTATGCTGTGGAGCGAGTTAACATTTAAACAAGTTTTCATTTAAATCACATTTCTGTCAAAAGCCAGAGTTTGCCAGAAAGATCCATACACCTGTATGATGCATGCAGCAGCACTGTGTCTCTGAGCTCCGTCCAGCCGCGACGCCCCGCTACACAAATACTGAGCTCCGGGTACAGACAGCCGCCGCCGAAGCTGTTCCATTAATAATCAGAAGAAAACCTGCGGCAATGCACTGCATAGTACACCGATACACATGTTAACTCCGTGAGTTGTGGGAGAGAGTGAGGTATCGAGTGATCCGAGCATTGAACGCGCACTTCCGGCTGTCGGCCGCGCACTTCCGGGGATCGGCCGCGCACTTCCGGGGGTCGTCTGAACATCCGCATACGTCATGCGCCGTATTGAATTTTAATTATTTTTACAATTTTTAACGGATCACAAGAGTCATTGAGACTTCGAAAAATCATAAGTCGGGCCATCGTAACTCTGGGCGTGTGAGTGTGTATGAGCAGCCTGTGGTTTTCCTGGTGAAAAGGAAAAACTCCCTGAGATGACGAGGAAGAAACCTTGAGAGGAACCGGACTGAAAAGGGAACCCATCCTCAATGAGATGCGAGATGTTTCAGATGAACATTGATGCATTTCCCTTAAGTTAAGTTATTTTGGGAATGCATCCTCCTGAGGTGTGCAGACGGTCGCTGGCTAATAGAGGTTGGATTCGAGTGGCTTAACCTTTTCCTGCGTCAGTTAGTCCAAAACGTATCCAGATTCTGTGTGATTTCTTGCTTAAAATTGTATGTGGTATTTTTTTCCCCCTCTCATGACTTTTACTAAATATCATTTATTGTGTTTTAAACGTAAAGGGATTATCCATGCAGAAATGTCATGACCAAGAAAAGTCAATACCAAATAAAAATAAGCCAACACCGTATGCCTGTCTTTTAAAAAATAAATAAATAAATAAATCACTGCTGGATCTTTAGCAAAAAGTGAAAACGTTAACATTCCGTTATTGTTAAGCTAACGGAACTGAAAATAAATTCTCAGATCCGCCCCATGACTCGGACGGCTGTCTGCCAAAATTTCCTGGGTTCTTCCTTGGCCCATGCTGCACCCTTCCACCAAAACTCATGGGAATCAGATCGGTAGGTTTCGTGCCGTCTCGCTTACAGCAAACAAACCGCATCCAAATCTTCGGCGGAGATTGCCAAAATAAAATAATCAATTTTGGAAAATGATCATTTTGGATCAAGCTATAGCAATATTATTGACATTTGATTGGTGGGATTTAGGGATTGTTGTGTGACTCAACTCCTCTAGGCATTGTTGTGTGATTTCCGAGGTCTATCTTCAATGAAAAATTATTTTATAAAATTGTAATTTTTTGAAGCTGTTGATCGGAGTCCGAGACGGTGCGACCCAATCCCAAACAAGTAAAAAATGACCCTTGTTTTTGTTTCAATCGCACACATTTTCGTCTTTCACAATCCTTATAATTTAGATTTTCTGTTGGCATAATTACTAATGCAGCTAATTAATGCAATGCGTACTCCTGAAACTAACCCTGACCTCAGAGACTTCAGTCCTTTTTTTCCTTTCTGAGGACCGGCCAGACATCCCGCAGTGGTCACCGTGACTCATTTTGCTGGCTCAGTTATTTAATTTGGGATTGTATGTAGAAAGTTTAAAAAAAAAAAAAAATGATGGAGTGAGTCTACAGAGCAACAGAAATGAGAATCTATGATTTGAAGCTGATTGTCTTATATTTTTCTATAAAAAAAAAAAAAAAAAGCAGTGGGACGACAGTTTGTAAGCATGTACTGCGAATGAAGGGGTTAAAGACGGGGGCGGGGGTGAGCACGGGCTATGGTACAGCCACAGCTCTGGACCAGACCACATGAATCCTTTTTGAAGTCGTGGGGAATAGCGCTGAACGATTTGTGTTTTGTTTTTTGTTTTTTCTTTTCCTTTATTGTGGTCAGACATTTTGAAAAGCCCTTTTAAAGAGAACTGTTTATATTACACGTAACTGTGTTCTATCATTATTCTAATTTATTCTTTACATGTATTGTTCTGGTTTCCATGGCGACTGTGGACCGTCATCGGTGCAGATGTGGACGTCACGCTGAGCGTCTAGGACAGTTTTTAGACAAGCCGTAAGCATGGCACAGGTCTGCAGGAGCTCGGGCGTCCAGCATTCGTTCCATCAGGTGTGGGGCGGGGGAAAAAATCCAGCAGTGTAGCCTGGTTCTCGTCAGAACATTTCAATTTTTTTTTTTATCTGCGCCCGTCTGCAGTTTCCTTCTTGACAACGGGGTTCTCCTATTACAGCACATGTTGTGGCGTTCCGCTTGTCAGGAACGATCCAGGTTCAGCGCTGCGAGTTTGACGTATACAGGATCTGGCAGCTGCAGACAGATACTACGGGTTCTCGCTTCATTGCACTACAAATCTGACCGATCCAACACCGAGCCTACGGTTTCAGTTTAGAGCCGCTATGGTTAGGGAGATGAATGGGACATTCCTTTTGTGAGCTGTGAACATTTTCTGGGAAATTTTAGTACCTAAATTTGACATGGGGGTGGAATTCCACAGCTGCTCCGCTCGAACAGGGTCGATCTCGGGTTTCGCCAAACTGCCGAAGACCCTACTGGTGTAACCCAACTGATGACCGATTGTCTGTCTGTAGCATTCCTCTGGCTTTGCAGGGTGTGTATGACTGGAGACCCTTCTCAGTCTTTCTATACTGGAAGAAAATGCCAGCTCTGTGCATTTTAGTTTTGTTCCACCACCAAAATTCTGCACCAGTGAATTTATGCGGCTTGGGGGTCACACCGAGCAGTGCGCGTTACCAAAGTAAGGCCTGAGCATCGAGGGATTTGTCATAAATTTGTTGGAAAACAGTTTCACTTTTATTGAGTATCGGCTTCGTCTCACAGCAGCAAGCCTGGTTTACAGCTAGAATGGCACTCGGAGAGCGCAGACCTCCACCAAGGACAATACCCGACTCCTCGGTGATGTCATCGTTAAGCTCTGAACAGCAAAATCGTGACCATGTACGAGACCTCAGTGCAGGTGGAGGTCCCTGGGCTTACACCCACTGAGAGGCAGAAAGACTAAGTAGCGCTGTTAGCGTTCAGCTCAAGTGCTGCCAGAGCGCACCGTTTGCCCCATGTTTTGCCCTTCAGTCCAACTGAAGTGGGGGGAGGGGAGGTGTTCCCATGGGAAAGGTACGTCAGTCCAAACCCTCACTGTTTTGTCACTCCTGAAGTTTACTTCCACCTACTGGATTTCAGGATGCATGGCATTGTTGAGTGCAATCAGTCATATCTTGCAACGTTGGCGAAAGTGAAAATAATTTAGTGTATCTGCAGAAATCCGTGACAAATTTGGACCCAGCCCACAGTACACCCTTGCACCAAGTTTCCTGGAAATCGATTGCTCTCTTCAGGTCGTTTGTCCACCTGTCCAATGTTCTCGTTGGCATGATGTCTCGAAGGAGTGGTTGGACGTTGCGAACTATTTTAAAGGGTAAAAAATGTAGAGTGTTTGTGTGTGTGTGTCTGTTGTTTATGACTACATTTGTGCTATGCATAAATACTGAAGACTTTCACATGCATGTTGTCAAAAGTATGTGACCATCACCGCCGTATCTGCTTGTTGAACATCGCATTCCAGGTTTATTCCCCCTGTGTTTGGTGTTCTAATGAGCTCCACTCTTCTGGAAGGATTTCCACGAGATGTTGGAGTGTGGCTGGGGGGGATTTGTGTTCATTCAGATACAAGAGTGTTGAGTGTTCATGAGGTCAGGCGCTGATGTTGGGATGTCGAGGAGGCTCCAGTTCCACTTCGTCCCAAAGGTGTTCCGTGGGGTTCAGCTCCGGTTTCTGTGCAGGACACATGATGCACTTCTTCCACTCCAACCTTAACCTTAACTCACCATGTCTTCGTGAAGCTGGCTTTGTGCACAGGGGCCTCGTCATGCTGGAACACGTTTGAGCCTCTTAGCTCCACTGAAGTAAAGTTGGTATTTCCCAACATCCCCCAGGGGCTTGGTGGTGCTTTCTGATCAGCAGTCCGGTGCTTTAAGCGTAGACCCACCACATTCTATACAGTTTGGCCTTCTAACTTTGCAGCAACAGTTTTGGGGAAGAACCACATATGGGTGCAATGCTCAGGGTTCCACAAACCATTACCCTGCGTAGTGTATGTTTGTTTTTAGGGTTTTTGTTTCAGCACTATACAGTAGGAGACCTGTTTACATTTTGAACTGTTTGCCGCTTGAATTGGTGGCCAGTTTTGAAAAACGTTTTAGATTCCTGACCCAACAGTCACCCCATCAGGGGAAAAGTGCATCTGTGGAATGGAAAATACATAGGTGTGGTCGAGGGGTCACCCTCTCCACCCGGCGTCATCTCTTGGGTCCTTCGTGCCCATGTTGAGCAGATCCATTTTGCAGCTCTGTGGTCTTTCTTTGCTGGATGATGCATGGTTATTTCCCTCATTCGTTAAAAGCTATTTAAATATTTAAGTCCGCTTGGCCATTGTGACTTTTGCATATGAACGCTTTCGATATGCTGCACCGATCTGGCTAATCAACCCCCCCCCCCCCCGACTTTGTGTTTTAGAAATCAAGAACAAGCGGATGATCTAAACGGAACGACAAATTTTCCTCCAGATAAGGTAAGCTGATCGGATAAACGCCATCCCTTATGATGTCATAACGTCGGTCATGTGCTAGTCTGATACTCCTGATTTTAGTTTGCCTTTGTTAACAAATAAAAGTTAGGTTTCTTCCTTTAACCAAAAGATGCGTGGATAAAATATTTGTTGCTATAGCATTTCCATCTAGACCAGGGGTCTCCAACCTTTTCGCCACTGAGAGCTACTTTTAGAAAATAAAAGTCGCCGCGAGCACCCCCCACCGCTCGCAAGATCGCAGTGCCGTCCCGGACTAAACAAAGGGCACTGCTGGAATGAGCTTGAAAAGTGCTTTAAAATAAGACCAAATTGAGAAAGATAAAGTGCATGGATCGACAGGTGGCGCCAAGACACTGTTTACTCCGAGCCAGGTCTAGCTTAGCGTCGGACTCACCAGACACCACATTTTGCGGGAGGGTAAACTATATGTGCGCGTCAATAGAATTTCTTAATATTTTTTATACTTGTCCTCAGATATCTATTTTAACAGTCAATAAGGGTTTCGAGAGAGTCCGTAGCCTCTTTCGACAAAATTATGCCCTCCGTTTACGAGCCACGTTTTCAACAAGGTCCGGTACGTCAGACTTCCGGATTCCTGAAATTCGACACCGGGGTAATCCTATTGGGTGTCCTTGAACACGTCATCAACAAAAATACCAGATTCGCAGAAGCCCAGCCAATCGGACTGGTTTTACTGGAGGGTGCGATTACGCAACCAGGAAGTACAAAACGGAGACGAGGGAGCAGACTAGCCGTGCAGATTAGCATACATACACACGTTACTTTGTGTTTTATGACGATCTCTGTTTAAAATGACATATTTGTTCAGCCTTTGGCGAGCTACTCAGAAGGGGTCGGCGAGCGACAGGTAGCTCGCGAGCGACGCGTTAGAGACCCCTGATCTAGACGGTTTGGCACTCATTGCTCCTTTAAACCATTTGCCTCAGCACAGATAAATAACAGAACCACGCGTGGGGTAGGAAAACCATTCCGGTAATGCCGGCTTAATCACTGACTGAGTCATGATTTTTTCACAGCACGTCAGATCGGGACAAATAATATCCTGTAGCCACTCGCACAACTTTATACTTCCTTCACACCTGGTATGGTATGGCTGGTACATAAACACTAGTAGATATTTGCCTGAAATTCTCCCAAGTCCACAGATGTGCATCATGGCTACCACAGGAGTCGCGTGTTTTCCAGGGTTGAGTCTGTGATATTCTGTACACAATCTTAGTTTATTTATTATTATTATTATTATTATATATTATTGTTTAATTGAAAATAACCGATAAATATGTAAGCACATACCAGCTGCGCAGTAGGTCCTGCATAATCGGCGGCCTTGTGGATTTCTGATCGCGTAATTGTGTGATGACATGTACAAGAAGAGACTAAGAGGGGGAGGGGGGATGAAGAGAAAATGCCTAACTAGGTAAAAGACAAAAGGGATATCTGGTGTGGAGAGACCGGCTGGAGGATTGTCTGGTCTGTAAGGAGAGCTGGAGGAGTCGTGGAAAGGAAGCATAATTATCGTGCTTACTTTATCACACAAATAGATGGATGATACACTGGATTCGGGGATCTACTGCACGTGAGCGGAGAGGAGAGGAATTTGATTTCCTCTTTTGGCTCTCGTTGTTGTAGAGGTGCTGATGCTACACAGGTCGTCCGCAAGAACATCATACGTGCTGTGCATATCTGAGCGTATCTGAGCGTGAGCTGTTGTCCTGGCTCTCAACATTGCTTGTGCTGTTGGTGTTGAGGCTTTAGTTATACTCGCTTTCAGGTGCGCACGTGGACAGCTGTGGACACCACGGAAGTGAAGTATAGTTCGCTGTTATGCCGGATGCACGCGCGGTAGAGCGGAGTCTACAGCAAAACGGGGACATCCGGACAAGAAGAAGAGCTGCTCTGTCTGTGGGGCTTGGCATGATCACATGGAAAGAAAAAGAAAAGCATGGAAAGGGGGTGGGGATTCCTGGTGACCACTGCTGTGGGTTTTTTTTTGTTTGTTTTATTTTGTTTTTTAAAGCTAATTCACAATGCAAATGTTTGATTTTAACAATTTTTGAATGTTTTTCACCGAAGACCTCTGAGATGACGATGTAACCCGTTTGTTTTTGTGGTTTACGTTCGGATAACGTTTGTTGGTTTCCCAGCACGTTTCCTGCGCTGTTAGGGCCCTTGTTGCATAGCATCTGCGCGGACTTCGGGACATATTCACGTGTCTGTCCATTTTTAGGTCAGTCGGACCGTCACGGTCTTGCAGACGTGTCAACGTAGTGCCAACGGTGCAGATTATACGATGCCTGATGGAGAACCTGTTTGTTGAAAAAATATTATCCGTAATAAAAGCTTGATTAAACACTGGATTTGATCATACAGGTAGTCCTCAAGTCACGATGGAGCTGTGTTCCGCTGTACCCATCGTAAGTGGAAAATATCGTATGTCGAACCACTGCTTAGCCTAGCTTAGGTAACATGGGTATCTTAGCTTAGCCTACCCAGGAGTCTTTTCCTGTAGGAGACATGCTGGGCGTTTAGAAGACCTCACGATTTTGAATTAAAATGAGCTCTTGACGCACACACAGAACCAGGCGGTAATGCACTGTACGGTACACCGATACACAAGGGAACTCCGTGAGTCGCGGGAGAGAGTGAGGCATCACGCAAGGCGAGTGACACGTACATCCGGGCGTCATCCACGTACTTCTGTAACAGCGTCATACACTGTTACGCTGGCCTGCCAACGATGCCTGCCCAAGAAGCTTAAATATTTTCGAAATATTTTACAACTTTTAGCATATCGCAATCGTCATCATAACTTCGAAAAATCGTAAGTCGGGCCATCGAAACTAGGGACGCGTCTGTATAAAGCTCAAACTTGAAAGTAAAATTGAGACACCAACAGATCACGTCTTTGGATGTGTATTTTATTAAATAACGTGTTCTGGAATGAGGTGCCTTTTTTTTTTTTTTTTTTAGCTCTGTCCACTATGTTCTCTCACCACCTTATGACGCAAAAATACATCTGAAAGCCGTCGATCGGTGTTAACGAAACCGCCTGTAGGTCGCTGCGTGAGCAGAATCATCGGGATGTTGGCAATGATGGATTTAGCCAGATTTTAGCTTAGCAAGTAAGTAGGCAAAGAAAAATCCTGAACATTTCTCCGGTTTTTGAAATTCCAAAGCGAGCTATTCTGAGCATAGAAGATTCTGCCGAGAACAGCACGAGCACCGAATCGGCTAACATTAGCGCTAGACGCAGAACTGACTTCAAATACGTTGGAATGCTAGTTCATTTTATTGTCTCATCTGACGTTGTGATTGTCAGTGTAGATATTTTACCTGGTTTTGTAGTTGCATATTGTTGTTACTATCTTTATGCCTAGCTGTTCTTATTGTCTGTTGTTTTCTTTACTGCACGTTTTTCTGAGCTGGATTCAATATAGTATATGATAATGTAGTATATTGTGCGCTATTGTTTAGCTGGCTGCTGCTGGGTTTTCAGGCCCGCTGGCTGGTCTTTGCTAGGATAATCAGAGTTTTATGGTGGTACTGGACTGGTCAAAACTTGAACCAGTCTTTCTCTCTCCCGTATGTGCTCTCGTAGGTGATTCGCCAGCTGAGGAGTCGTCCGTGTGTGCGTTGGAGACTAGACATGAAAGGTAGCCTACGGGCGCGCGGGTGGTTCTGGTACATACCATGGAATGTAATCCTGCAAACAAACATTGTTTATCAGAAGGCATTTGGGATTCGGCTGAATTTGAAGACTGTGGATTTTACGTGCGTTGATTTTGAAAACAATACGATTCGCTGATCAAGTTGCGATGTTGAAAACCAGAAAACAAATCCAGCCTTTTTCTACCCCCCCCCCCCCCCCCGTGAGATTTTCCACATGACTGAGAACTCGCCTGATCCTGATTTGATACTGACTTTTCTTCAGTTTGATTATTATATCAAAAGCAGTTTGTCTTGTATCTCGTGTATCTTTCCATCTACCACTGAGTTCAGGATAAGGACAATGCTAACCAAAGAAACCTGCCAGGGATCATCACACGCCGTAGGATAAAAATACATCAGTGGAACACAGGGTGAATCCGTTCCGATAGCTCTCAGCATTCCAGACTCATATTGCGTAGGACCGAACAAGGCTCAAAATGCACTTAAGCGAATCGACTCCGTGAGTATAGAAACGAGACTCACCTGCGTGTGAGATGAACGGATGCTCAGCTCGGTGGCAGGGTGACTCCGTCGCCATGGATACACCCCAATGGGACATTCTCCCAGGCATTAGGAGCAGCAGAACCAGGAAGCGGGCCGGGCCGAATCCCGAAACACGGGGCGCCATCGGCCTCTCCGAGTCTCAACGCACTGTGGTTAGAGGCAGCCAACGCAGCACTGCGCATCTGAGACCTATAGACACAGAGAGGCAGGTAAGGTATGAGCAAGTAATGTGGATGATGCGTTATTCGTCTTCATCCTCCTCCAGTGTTCACTACTTAGCGTTTTCCATCCCCTGACCCATGCAGTAATACAGTATACCCCAAGGTGCCAGTTATCTATTTGCCACCCAAGACGTTCAACTTCATGATATGCTGAACTTAAATGGTACAGGAACGTTGTAGGGACGTTTACGATCGAACACGTTACCTATTCGTACTCAGGTACAGAAAGGACGAGCGTGAGAACCAAGAACATTAGAGTTTGTGTATGTGTTAACGAGAACTAACTGAACTCGAGTCAACAGGTCGTCTGACGTCCTTCTGAAGTGAGTCATGAAACCCTGCGTCACTGCAGAGGTGTCTGGATTGCAGACAGGAAAACGCTTGGAGGCAGAGAGAGGAAACTGAGTTTGACCATAAAAACAAAAAACAAAACTCTTGCTTAAAATGTGGCACCTCTGGGTTTTTTTCCTCTACCCATCAAAGACAATACGTTCCTGGCATCGTGGATTATTTTGCCCCTGAATTCAGGTGTGAATGCTCACCTAGATAAAGTTATCATAAAAGGGAACGTAAGCACCAATAGGGGCAAATGGGACTTTCACGCCCTGCGTCCTTTCCCCTTCAGTGAACTGGGTTTTTTTCCCGCGAGGCCGAATTTTAATCTTTTTACAGTTGATCCTCTCATTAACGGACTAATTGGGGGGAGAGGTTGTCCGTTGATGTGAATAGTCCAATGATGTGAAGGGTGTGTGTGTGTGTTGGGGGGGGGGGGGGGGTTAAAATAGTGGAAAGGCAAGGAAAAACACCACTAAGGTCCATAAAATTGCTCCCCAACTGCTGT
>JAQLOM010000019.1:9010739-9027633 GCA_030068315.1 Chrysichthys thysi
CTGTGTGTTGCCCTGCGGTGGATTGGTGACCTGCCCAGGGCGTATCCTGCCTCTCACCCGATGTCAGCTGGGTTTGGCACCAGCTTCCCCCGCGACCCTGAACAGGATTAAGCGGAAGAAGACGAATAAAGACGAACCTCCACCTGTAAAATTTTGAATACATAATTTAACACTGTTTAGAATAAATCTATGATTTATCTGAGGGAAAGATCTCCATCTGAATCAAAACCACCCTGAAGTATCCTGCTCGTGACAACAAACAACACATTTATCATCATCACGTTACTAGCGTTAATAATTGCCATGTATTAATGACTAACACACCATAGCGACTCACTCAGTAGATTGTTCAGTGCATTATGTGATATTGACCTCACTGCTTTCAGCCACTGCTTTGATGACTAAATGGATTACAGTTACGTTACTGTTGAAATGAAGACAGTTCGCGATAGCACGCTCAGACTGTTGGGTGAGATCGTGTCTCGCCGCTTACGTATCTCCCTCCTGTACTGCAGGTCACGATGACATTTTGTTTCCAAGCACGTACGGTTGCTCGGTCTCAGGGACACACAGTCTCCAGGTCCAGCTTGCCCGGGCGGGGGGGGGATCACTGGTCTTTATAATGAATATCTATGGCATCAGATTTCCATAATGAGTGAGATGAAAGTCTATGACTTCAGTTGGTGTTCCTCAGCAAGCAGAGCACAGAGCACATCTGCTGCTCTCCAGCCTGCGCTAACACATGCTAACACAGATGGCGGAGCAGATGAAGGAAAATCAGGACCAGAAGAGAATGATGTAGCGAATCATGACTTTTGCCGTGCTGCGCTGAAGATACTTAGCGACACTCCCACAGGAGGAACCATGTCCACCTCTTTCTCGCTAATGAAAGTGATGAGTAGCCCAGAGCAGGAATGAAGTGGACCTGAGGGCTCAGTTTGGAAAAGTGCTAGGTGTCTGCTAAAGGATATTTAGCCTTATTCAGTTCTGCTAACCCCCAAAGTTGAATAATGCATAGTTTTGCCCAGAGACAGGAAATGCAGTAAACAATAAACAGTAAAAAAAATAAAGAACTACATTTTCAATATCGTTCTGTTACTATTTGTTCTTTGTAGAAAGAGTGAAATGCTTAGCTCTCATGTGGAAAATCAAGATAACTGCCAACGCACCTGACAAAAGATCACTAATTGCTATGGGGAGGGGGGCGTGGCTTCTAGATGACAAATTGATATAGGGGATGGGCATGACTTCTAGATTACTGATTGATATAGGGGAGGGATGTGTGGCTTCTATATTACTAATTGCTATGGGGAGGGGGCGTGGCTTCTCGATTACTAATTGGTACGGGGAGGGGGCGTGACTTCTAGATTTCTAATTGCTGTAGTGGAGTGGCTTCTTGATTACTAATTGTTATAAGGGAGGGGGCATGGCTTCTACATTACTAATTGCTATTGTGAGGGGTTGTGACTTCTTGATTACTAATTGTTATAAGGGAGTGGGCGTGGCTTCTACATTACTAATTGCTATGGGGAGGGGCGTGTCTTCTCGATTACTAATTGCTATGGGGAGGGGGCGTGTCTTCTTGATTACTAATTGTTATGGGGAGGGGGCGTGTCTTCTCGATTACTAGTTGCTATGGGGAGGGGGCGTGGCTTCTAGATTACTAATTGCTATAGGGGAGGGAGGCGTGGCTTCTAAATGGCTCATTGCCAATTCTCGGGAAATCAGTTAAAGGGATCGCCTCCTTGTAGCGAGTCGCCATTTTCCATGAAAGCACCATTTTATAAACACCCAGCAGCAATCCTGCGACATCCCGACATAAATCTTAAACTGAAATGTGAAATTTTGTCAGGAAGATATTTTGTCAAAATATCTCCATTTTAACTTCTTTCAACCGATCCATGTCGTTATCATATGGTTATTCTGTTGTAATGGTGCCCCAAGTGGCCATGGCTGTCTCATGTGTAGCTGTGAAGGAACGAAAAGATGAGGCATATTTTGTGCGAAGCTTCCACGTATGACACGCAGATGAAGAAATTGTTCAAGATGGTTTTCAGAGGGATCACCAAGAGTGAAGTTATGGAGGTTTTGCTGCTCAGAGAGCTACCAGGTAACGGTCACGTGCTTTCAACACACAAACAAAAAAAAAATCACATTGGACTCTGGGAAGCCTGAAACGGACACTTTAATATCATCAAGTTCAAAACCCCTACGCACATGTCCGTCATCCTAGATGTATATGATGGCTGGCTCTTATGGTGTTTTTACTAGAGGGGGAAATGAAGACTGCTCTTGATTGAGTAATACCTTGTTTTGCATACAGAACTCCTATCTTAAAGTGCTGTTGCTAAAGTCATGCTAATGTCAAATTTGTTAAGGTTAGCAACTCTGTTGACTTCTTCCCATGCCTTTAAAAAGAAACGTCCCAAATCAGTAGGGAGCCTCCAGGTGCGGATTGACTCTCTCACACCGCTGTGTTGTCCACGCCCACATCCAGTGAGTGGATCCTAAAGGGGCCATCACATGAAAATGTGCCTCGTCTTGTTTTTCATGACAATTTCACACCTGTTAGTCTGTACGTTAGTATGTTCAGACTGCACATACCAAGTAAAGAATAAAAACTGATGAGTGTGAGACTTTTTGCATATCATATCCAGCATTTAGCATCTTTTCCTTGTGCTTGAACCTCTCTCAGTCCTTACGCCATGCGGCTCAGGTCATCAGCTCGCATCTGCAACTTAATACAGTAAAAGGCTGGGTTTTGCATGTATTCGGCGGTTGAATCGCTTTCCGAATGCAGTCGAACCATGGTAGGGTTTGAATTTGAAGCAGAATGAGACCACCTTGTAGAGTCTAGGATCAGTTGTTTTGTTCTGCAGCCAAGTATGTGTGCTGTGTTCTTATCTGCCCAAACAAACCCACATAGACCCTGAGGAAAAGTCCAATTTAACGGATTTGTCTCTTCAGTGCTGAAGAGAACCCATATTTTTGCATGCGGTAAGTCACGCAAAAGATTAATTTGCATAATCTCTGTGATTGGCTCATGGCAGCCAATCAAAATACAACACACAACTCAAGTTACACAACTCCAGCTAGCAAATCCAGCATCACCTGAACAAGATAAATGGAAAGATGTCGTTTTATACGGCATCATTATATATTCCTCAGAGCTGAGCTGAGCTAGTATTGATAGGCACAATGCTCCTCCTTCTTTGTGGCGCGCACCTTTTTGACGATTGTTAACATTTTCCACCGGCGCTTGGGCGTCGTCACGGAAGAAGTAGAAGGCGCAGGTAGCTTTTGGGGCATAATGAAGGGCTTTACTGATCAGAAAAAGCTCCTCGAAACATGGCGCTGAACGACCGAGACGCTGGCTAACACAAACAAAAACGGTGCTCTTTGCTTAGGTCATCAGCGCCCAGGTGTCTGTACTTAGCCGTGCGCTCTGATTAGCCATTTGGGCTAATTTGGAAATTTCATAGTTTGACATATTGTTCCTTTAATGTATAGGCTAAATATAATGAAGTAATTTCACATAACAAATTATATATAAAATATATATAAAATAAATAAATGTCCAGACTATGGAAATGGTTCATGATGATGTAAAATACACACCCACACCCACACACGCACGTATACATACAGTATATATTTGTTATATTTGATAATGCCTATAACTTTACACCATTTTACTTCGTATTTGGTTTAAATTCCGCATTACATTACAATCAACACTTAAAAGTAACGCTCATATCTGAATTAATATCGAATTCATTAACACTGTAAGTGATTCTCATGCAGAGAATCCACATTCAGACATCTTATAAAAAATTATATTAAAGAAAAAAACAAACCCCAGAGTTAAACTTTGATTCATATCCAAAACATTTACAGTAGAAAATGATTCAGATTTAAAACGGCTCATTTAAAGAATGATTCACATTGAAACAATTCATATTCAAAAGCTTTTATCGTCACAATGACTCATATTAATAGTGACAGATTAGTCACTTGTAGTCATCTCTAACTGAAGTCAATTAGAAAGGTCAATCATGAAGGTCATTTGTGCAGTGTGATGGTATTTCCAGTCTAATCTGTCATCTCAGTCACAAATTCATCACTCTATATTTGAGCCCAGACCACAAAACCTCCAGAGCTGTATCACTCTTCTGGCACAAGAGATATACAATATTAATAAAGGACTCACGAGCTGACTTTTCCAGGAAAAAAAACATAAATCACAAATCACGAGCTGATGTTAAGTCTTTGTAAGGGCGATCAAGCTCTTTATCACGAGGTACAATTTCATCTTGACAACGCATTTGGCAAATGAGGACACAGGCGGTGTTCCTTTGCATTGATCAAAAATAAATAAATAAACAAATAACTAAATAACTAAACAGACCCTTGGAAGGCAGGATCTTTCCCCTTTCCTCTGAATAATGCTGGAGCACAAATGCTGCCTTCCTGAAATTGTGTGGTTTTTTTTCTCCTTGGTTTCAGCTCCTTCAAAAGCCACAGTCTCGTCTATTCCAAAATCCCACAGACTTGATCTTGACTTCGACTTGTCCCCTTTAAGGTCTCTTGGTCTCGACTCGTACTAGGTAGTTCCGTCACCATCTCTAATACGTTTCAGTTCATAAAATCCCCCAGTGTAGTAGAAAATCTCACTATGCGAGACTATATTTACCCAGACTACCATCCAAAGACTCACTGAGCACTTTAATGGGACTCTCGGCACTTCATGCAGTTATCCAATCGGCCAATCACATGGCAGAAGTGCGATGCATGAAATCACGCAGATATGGGTCAAGAGCTTCAGTTAGTTTTCACATCAAACCTTCGAAAATGGAGAAAATGTGATCTCAGGGATTTTTGTTGGTGCCAAAAAAACCCCATTCGGTTCTTCAGGGTATCCGTGTCGATAAGAGAGCTCAAGGAAGATCTGCCAAGCTGGTTTGCACTGGCTTAAAGGTAAGGGTACTTCAAATAATCCTTCTGGACAACCGTGGTGAGCAGAAAAGCATTTCAGAACCAAGCACCTGTCGACCCTTGAGAGCATATAGCATGAACAGTGCTAACCTGGAGCTTATAGGCTTCTGCTCCGTGTTATCCTCCTTGCTTTAGCGTTACAGGAATCCCCCGCTATATCATGGTGCACGTTTCATATCCCCGGCTATTCACGGATTTCTATTTCGAATATATCACATTTTTTTGTGGATTTCCCGGGTATTATAGAATATAAAAATTAATTAAAATGGAGTAAAATATGAACAATATATAAAAATCCAGTACAGTGCAGATCATATTTACACAAGAGACAAAGAATATGTAGCGTTGTTTAGGAAAAAGCAGTATGGGGATACTGAAAAAAATTATGGCTAGAGGAACGAGTCTGGCCAATCAGAATGCTCTATGCATTTAACCTTGGTTGTGATTGGCTGCTGGCTATGGCGCATACGGTTGGGGAGAAGCAACCAGCATTCGCCAACATCCCAGTCCTTCGCTCGTAACAGGACTAAATGTAGTTAAATGTGAAGTTTCTATGAATTTAACACAAAATTCACCTTGCGATAAGCTCACAGATGTTTTCTTTATGTGTTTAATTGTGTCTAGAATGTGTTTAAAGAGTGTGGGGGGGGTGTAATTTAGGGCTTAAACTATTAAAAAAAAAAAACGTTTAGGGGTGGTGTCTGTGTATCGTGACTTTTCATCTTTTGCGAAAAGTGTTGGAACGTAACGCCCGCGGTTCACCGTAATTCCATTTTTCCCTGAAAAGTTCAATTTAACTTCAGTGAGCCATACTTTGACTAATGCTATGGCTTTTTTGTTCACTGTAAAACAAATAAAATACACTAAAGGTGAGGCAGGTTTGTCCAGGCGGTAATTTCAATCAGATCCTTTGTCCGATATATCGACTGAGCCGCCTCCACAGAATCCTGGTGTGTTGTAAAGGATCACTAACCGAGCTGTAAAACTGAGCCTGCCTTTTAAAGGCATTAACATGAATGAGTTATGAGAGGCAATCCATTGTAGCGATCAAACTGCAGCCGCAGAAGTAAACGCTGAATTCCCGGGCTAGTACTGAGTCATGTCGGTGATTCACACGTCGAGAGATTCTTTTGAATCTTTTATTGCGCAAGAGAATGAAACTGTGCGAGATTTACTTCACCACACTGAACGAACACACACACACACACACACACACTTGATTCAAGTTGAACTTGTGCTGCTGACTGATGAGCAAAAAAAAAAATCACAAGTGGAACAGCATGTTTGTCAGCGACTATAAGACTTGTCATTTACACATTTCCCAGAACAGGGAGTCCAACGAGAGATACAGAGGGAATTTTTATATTTTAAGGTTAGGGGTGGACAACATAGTAGCTTGTGCACCTGAAACAAACACATTTTATGAAGCAATTAGCTTTAACAACCATAAAACAAAAACCATCCCACTGAGTCTTGTTGGCTTTCAAATAACAAAAGGTTTCAGCGCATACGCAGCCGTGTTTCAAATGAAAAATGGTCGCATGATGTACCTCTAGCCGTACCCATAGCATGTCACTCGTTTTGAATCCCATGATGCCTTGCTGCGCTCACAGCAAGGTTGGGCAATCTGGATGCCAGTAGAATGTTTTTTATGAGGTGGTTTCATTAGTGTGCACAAATGACAGTCCGTCTTCGGCGATCGGGACCAAGTGAGTACAGGTGCGCCCCGAGTTCCGATTTTAACTTCCGATTCCGAAGTTACGATGACGATTGCGATGCACTAAAAGTTATAAAATATTTTTCGAAAATATTTAAAATTCACCGACAGGCATTGCTGGCAGTCCAGCGTAACAGCGTATGACATACGCGGACGTTTGGACGACGCCTGAAAGTATGCAGACGATGCCCGGATCACTCGCCTTGCGTGATGCCTCACTCTCTCCCACAACTCACGCAGTTCCCTTGTGTATCGGTGTCCTGTACAGTGCATTACCACGTGTTTGTTTTTGTGTGCTTCAAGAACTAATTTTAATTCTAAAGCATGTCTTCTACAGGAAAAGACTCCTGGGTAGGCTAGGCTAAGCTAGGCGGAGATACCTAAGGTAGGCTGAGTGGGTCAACACAGTGGTTCGACATACAATATTTTCAATTTACAATGGGTGTGGCGGAACGCATCTCCATGGTAACCTGAGGACTACCTGTATGTGGAAACGCTGAACCTGTACAAAATCAATCTTGTCCCGAAGCTGTCAGAGAACTCTAGTGAATAATTTAGTTTCATGCAATATACCTAAAAACTCCACTGTATTTTCATAGTTGAAATTTTTCTTTTTTGCACCTTTGTCACAAACAAAATGTCCTGTCGTAGAAACTAGAAAATTAGTGGAGGATAATAATCATCCATCCATCCATCCATCCATTATCCATACTGCCTATCTCTTAGGGTGATGGTGGACCTGGAGCCAATCCCAGTTGACTTTCGGTGAGAGGCGGGGCCCAACCTGAGGCGTACAGCCATTCGTACTCAAGTTCACACCTATGGGCAATTTAGATTAGGATAATAATCATAAAGTCATTCATTCCTTTTCTACTAGGTATATGCTATGTATTTAAGATTCAAGATACACCCTTGAAGATGATTTATCTTCTTGAATTTCCATTATGTTTACACTGGGCATATCTGAGGATCTCTCCTGCTGGAATGATACAGGCCTAATGCACATCTCAGTAGAAGCTTAACATTATAATAGCAGCTGCAAAATGATGAATGATTCATTATTATACAAACAGATCATGCCTCCTTCAGTGGAAATCATAGGCAATGGTTCCTTCACTGAGATTGACTTGCATAAAGGCCACGCCCCCTTCAGAGAGACTGATCGACACAGAGGCCACACCTCCTTTAGGGAGACTGATCGACACAGAGGCCACGCCTCCTTCAGGGAGACTGATCGACACAGAGGCCACGCCTCCTTCAGGGAGACTGATCGACACAGAGGCCACACCTCCTTCAGGGAGACTGATCGACACAGAGGCCACGCCTCCTTCAGGGAGACTGATCGACACAGAGGCCACACCTCCTTCAGGGAGACTGATTGACACAGAGGCCACACCTCCTTCAGGGAGACTGATCGACACAGAGGCCATGCCTCCTTTTGGGGAGATTGATCAGCACAGCGACTGACAAATACAGAGACCACACCTCCTTTAATGAGGCTGACCAATATGGAGACCACACGTCCTTTGCGACACACCACGGGGCCACACCTCCTGCACTGAGACCAACAATGGCCACGCCTCCTTAACTAGTACACAAGTATGGTAGCGTACACCTTCTTTCCTGTGATTTTTAGGGAGAGAGGCAAAATCTCCTTTCCTATTGCTGACTACTGCATAGACCACATCTCCACCAATCAAAGGGACATGCACAGATGCCACGCCTCCTTCAGTGACACGGCTGGTTCTGCTCATTTCAGTGTGCATTAAAAAACCCAAGCAACACTTTGGTCTTATTAGTCTCATTAGTCAAATTACTCACAAGAATCGTTTAAGAAGAACTCGTCATGAATTGTCCATGAGTGAAATTCAGTAGATGGAAGCAAAAAAGCACGAACATCGTAAACCTTACCTGTGGTGAAGTTGTAGTTGGCTGAAAATCCGATGGCTTCTAGTTCACCATCCGCTACGAATTTTATCCAGAGGTATCGGCCGCTCGACCTGATGTACTGCGGGCTCTGCTGGCCACAGTAGCGTCCGATTATTGGCGAAAAGCCAAAAGGTCCGTCACGCACTTCGATGTGGTCAAATTTACATTCCCACGAAGGCTCGATCGAGTACTTCTCGTCAAAGAAGAGATCAATACACTGTCTCGGCGGAGCTGGAACAGCAGAAGCGAACGCACCGTGTGAATGTAAGGTGGAAGTGCATGCACATTGTCAGATCATTTCATTTCGAATCAATACTGAGAAAGGAAAGGGGCACTTTTTTAATTACATTATTTAATGAATGTGTAATCCTATACACACATACACACTGTACAGGCTGCAGTTCTCCAGGATCAGCAATAAATATGGTTAAAGGTAAACAGTATGAAAAATGCAGCAACTTGCAGGGTAAATAAATCAGAAATAAAAGAAAGCCTAACAGTAGGAAAAGATCAAGCACACAATACATTCCTCCAGAATAGGATGCTATCTAATCTATAATCTGATCCTGTAATAATAATAATAATAATAATAATAATAATAATAATAATAATAATAATGATATTTCAAATCTTATCATTTCCTAGGAAAGATTATCCGGTTTAGCCTGATTAGCATAATTATTTCTCATGATAATTGGTTTGCAGCTCAACGGGCAGCTGGCTATATTGAGACAACCAGGAACAAACAGAATAAATCATATGCCGGAAAAGATAAACTAGTCTTATTTTAGTTTCTAAGCTTTCAAAACTTTCAACTACGTGAATGTGCTCTGATTACTGAAGGGGCTCCTGGTTTAATGGAGAACAGGTCTTGGATTGATTTCCATGATGAGGAAATTTGATGCTAAAGTTGTTGTTTTTTTTTCCAAGCATGAACACTTTTTTCTTTGCTTTTCTCTAATTAGCATGAAAAGATCATTGTTAAAATTCATTGTATTTAAAGCTCGCTGGCCTTCGGGTCATCCGAGAGACCAGCAGAATGAGCATATGATTTAAATGCGAGTTGGAATGTTGTAGAATGTACAGAGATGACCTTGGTCAATGCGATGCGATGTTGCTTAGTGAGCAATACAGGACTAATGAAAGAAAACAACTTGAGCCGGTAGTGCAGTCTTGCGAACCTTCAATGACGTAAATGCACTCTCGCTCTGGGGGGTATTTGTTGGGGTAATTGGGGGATGTGAAGAGTCCTCCCTCTGGTTTTTTCACCCACGTTCCACACTGTCCTGCTGGTTGAACCCCTGAGTTGTTTTTCACTGGAACGAAGCAACAAAACCACATCAGAAATCAGACATCACCTCCTGCGCGACAACAGAGAATGACTAAATATTGTGTCTGCCTGTCTTTTGATGTCTCAGTGATCTATGACCAAGCGTCATTCATCATGTATGGGAGGAACATTTAAAACAGGAAATGATTTGATTTCCATACAGAGAGAGTTAGAGCTGTTTCAATGTATCTAGTATTGTGCAAATGTTTCAACTTTACCTTGACTTCCTTATAACTCTCAGATACAGAGGCCACGCCTCCTTCCTTATAACTCTCAGATACATAGACCACGCCTCCTTCCTTATAACTCTCAGATACAGAGACCACGCCTCCTTACTTATAACTCTCAAATACAGAGACCACACCCCCGTCCCTGTGACTCTCAGGTAGAGAGACCACGCCTCCTTCCTTATAACTCTCAGATACAGAGACCACACCACCTTCCTTATAACTCTCAGATACAGGGACCACACCCCCTTCCCTGTGACTTTCAGGTAGAGAGACCACGCCTCCTTCCCTATAACTCTCAGGTACACAGACCACACCCCCTTCCCTGTAACTCTCAGGTACAGAGACCACACCCCCTTCCCTGTAACTCTCAGGTACACAGACCACGCCTCCTTACTTATAACACTCAGAACAGAGACCACACCCCCTTCCTTGTAACTCTCAGGTACAGAGACCACACCCCCTTCCCTGTAACTCTCAGGTACACGGACCACACCCCCTTCCTTATAACACTCAGGTACAGAGACCACGCCTCCTTCCCTGTAACTCTCAGGTACAGGGACCACACCCCCGTCCCTGTAACTCTCAGGTACACAGACCACACCCCCTCCCTTATAACTCTCAGGTACAGAGACCACGCCCCTTCCTTATAACTCTCAGGTACAGAGACCACGCCCCTTCCTTATAGCTCTCAGGAACACGGTCTCTGCACCTGTCAGTTCTAGTGACAGAGGTGTGGTCTCTGTCGTTTCAGGTAAAGAAACACACCTCCTTTGCTATAATTGCCAGGCACAAAGGACACACCTCCTTCATTATAACTGACAGGTCCTGAGACCCTGCCTCCTTCACTATAACAGCACAAAGGGAGAAAAGCAGGAGAAACTCATTTGATAAGATTTCTAATCAGTGAACATTGAAGACTGTATGAATATCAGAATTTCCTGATACAGAAACACCTGAAACTGTGTGGTTTTCACCAAAAGGTTGAACCAAATGGAGTGTTGCTCATGTGAATATTATCAGTCCTACAACGTACACATCTAACGTGGATAATAATGTGGCAAAATAATTATTCCCAGGACTTCATATCACGTCTTTCATTTTCATTGCTTTTAAAAAGTTTTAAAAATCGTCTTTCAGATTTTGAAAAAAACAAACAAACAAAAAACCCCCAAAACAAACAAACAAACAAACAAACAAAAAGCCCAAATAGGCTGCCAAAAAAAAAAAAAAATCAGCATTACCTGGTTCTTTTTTTGTCGCAACAGACAAGCCAACCATGAGGAGACCTGCAACAACTGCAGCGAATTCAGAAAACAGGACTGTTAATCAATCAATCAATCAATCAATCAATCAATCAATCAATCAATCAATCAATCAATCAATCAATCAATCAATCCTTAAGGTTATAATAAACCTACATAAAAGTTTTAATGTATGATTAGTATTATGTGAATTTATTCCACAGTGCGAAAGTTTTGAAAGAAAGCACACTTTACAGTTTATTGATTTACTGATTAGAAACCGGATATCGATCATAAATAGTACCAATAACACTTAGAATGTAAACAGAAGCTGCAATTTCCAACACTGCACTCAGTTTTAAGGTGAGTAGATAATGCATGCTCCTTAAGGTTAGATCAGGAATGCATGCAGCAGCCTGCTAGGAAGTTCTACAAGTTTTAAGGAAGAATCTCAAACCTTGCTACCTGGAGAGAAAAGTCAGATGACTTCTTGACAAGATAACATAAAATAAAATAAAATAAAATAAGTCAGAGATGAATATTTCCGGACTCACCGTGAAGGAAACTGCGCCCATGAACCATGTCTGCTCCTTTCACCACTGCCTTCGATCTCCAATACTTCCATTTAGATAATATAATAATTAGAAAAGAAACGAAGGAGATTTCCAAAATCGGTGGTGTGGAGGAGTCTCGCGCACACCAGCCCCTGGGTGATGGAGCTTGGCTTTCAGGGGTACAGAAACAAATCCAGCCCGAGAAATCACAAAAAACCCAAACAAAAAAAAAAATGACAGAATGAGAGGAAGAATGTTCCACGAGCAGTGTTAGAGTTCACTCAGCACTTTGTTGGAGAGGTGTGTGTTGGTGCTGCATTCAGCTTCCCTGCATTGCTCCACCTTTAGCGCTTTTCCCCAAAATCACAAAGCACGTCGGGGGAGGTTTTTGCCCCCCCAAAAAAACAACCTTTTAAGAAAAGCCTCCATCCTCATGAAAACAAACGTCAACCACGTATCCCCTCCTCGAGCTCCCCACGCATCTGTAAATCAGTGCCTCCAATCCTCCAGTTCATCACTTCTTCTTCTTCATCTTGTATTCACTTTCATGCAACTTCATCCACGTGCAGATATATATATATATATATATATATATATATATATATTTATATTCTTCTTCTTATTCTTCTCCTTATTATTATTATTGGGTTTTTTTTTTTCGTCAAACCGACGTGTAGTTTAATGTCCCTTCATCCCTGGCGAGCGCCGAGCACCGCAGAGTTCATCCCTGATGCCGCGCTTTAGTTCTTTGACTTGTTCCATCGTGCATTTATGCTGCACTGGCTGAAAGAGCGCACGTGCATCCCATCATCTCCTTCCCCCGTAATCCAAATCGGTGCCAAAAAGATCTAAAAAAGAGAAAAGAATAAAAAAGAAAAAGAAAAAACAATCAGTTATACTGCAGGATCCATGCAGCAGCTCAGACCCACAGCATGCGACTGAATGAAGAAGCAAGGAGAAATTCTCTCTCTCTCTCTCTCTCTCTCTCTTACTCACTCACTCACTCACTCGCTCTCACTCTGGGAGGAAGTGGTAGGATGGACAGAATGAGATGGATGGATGGGAGGAGGAGGAGACGCACTAGAATCAGCATCATCTAGCCAGGAGCATCTGCTGCATGAGAAGCAGTCCATTCATTCAAGTGCAAATAAAGTCAGATGGCTCCCTTAGGAGTACCCAGGGCTGGGGAATTGACTCGCACGCTGAATTATCATTTCAGCTCCAGGTAATGCGCTGTGCTGGGTTTACACAGGACGCTTCTTAAGCCTGATTTTGTTTTCACGGGCAAATAAATAAATAAATATATCTAATGTCTTTATTCATCTTCTACCGCTTAATCCTGTACAGGATCGCGATGGGGTGAAGCTGGAGCCAATCCCAGGCAACTTCAGGTGAGAGGCGGGGTTACACCCTGGGTAGGTCAAAATCCACCGCGGGGCGACGCACAGAGACAGACAACCGTTCACACTCACGTTCACACCTACGGCCAATTTAGACGCGCTGATTAGTCTAATCCCCTCTGTGGATGTCTTTGGACTGGGGGAGGAAACCAGAGTACCCGGAGGAAACCCACACGGACACGGGGAGAACATGCAAACTCCACACAGAAAGAAAGAAAGAAAGACACCCAGGTCGACCCCGGGGATCGAACACAGGACCTTATCTCTGTGAGGCGACAGGGCTAACCACTTAGCCAGCGTGCCACCCAATTAAACTAATGTGGTAAGAGAATTCTCTGGTCATTAGTTGAAATCCGTGTTCTTAAAAGTCCTAATATCAGGTTCTGCCCAGAGCCAGGCGCCCACAGATTGCTCAGAGCGTGAGATTTGAAATCGTCGAAATCCAGTTTTCCGCTAGATGATTTCCAGAGCCTGGAGATTTCATGACTAGTCCCGTTGTGAGACATGATCCCAATCGAATCTCCTAAAACCGACTGTTCTGATTATACACTGAGGATCCTCTAACGACAGACCTGTGATTAAAGGACAGTTCGCCGCTCTGGTACGAGACCCTGCGTGATCCGAGCTTGTGTAGAAAATGGGGTAACAAACAGAGACGGGGACGTTTTCGCTCCGTTAGCATGTTTTATTTTGCCCCTACTGTATTTGGGTTTGTCTTCGAGTTTCATTTCATTTCCGATCCCATCCTCTGACTCGAGCTGACACTGGAGACTCCTTCCAGTAAATGTTACATAAATGCTTTCTCACAGAAAACGTCACCATATGGACCATTACATGCACTTTTATTCTGTTCATGAGAGTCATTCTGGGAAAGAGTTGTGTCTGTAGTAATCCGGGGTTTAATTACGCTCTTGTCCGAGCTGCTGTCGTAGAAAATGAATCGTGACATTCGGACCAATCAGAATGGAGAATTCAACAGCACTGCGGTATCATTATGGGATGTATGGTACACTAATCCCCCGCTATTTCGCAGTTCACATTTCACGTCCCTGGCTAGTCACGGATTTTTATTTAGAAAATGTCTTTTTTTTTTTTTTTTTGCGGATTTCCCCGGTATTATAAAATATAAACATTATTTATAATGGAGTAAAATATGAATAATATATAAAATACACTACAGTGTAGATCGTATTTACACAAGAGACAAAGGACACGTAGCGTTGTTTATGAAAACGCAGTGTGGGGGTTACTGAGAAAAAATATGTCTGGAGGAACGAGTCTGGCCAATCAGAACGCCCTGTTCATTTAACCTTGGTTGTGATTGGCTGCTGGCTACGATGCATGCGGTTGGGGAAAAGCGACCAGCATTCGCCAACATCCCAGTTTCTATTTGAATTCTACACAAAATTCACCTCGCTATACGCTCACAGATGTTTTCTTTATGTGTTTAATTGTGTCTAGAATGTGTTTAAAGAGTGCGGGAGGAACATTTAGGGTTTAAACTATTTAAAAAAAAAAGCATTTAGGGGTGGCGTCCGTGTATCGTGACTTTTCGTCTTTTGGGGAAAGTTTTGGAACGTGACCCCCGCGAAAGACGAGGGACTGCTGTAACAAGATTTAGGTCTTTTTTAGTTTGTACAATCATGGCATTTGGTAGACATCGTTATCCAGAGCGACTTATAATTACTCTGGTTTTTTTAAAAATCTCTATTTTCTTTATTTTTTTCTTTTCCACAAAAGAGCAGTTGAGGGTTAAGGCTCTGTGTTCAGGGGCCCAGCATTTGACCTCCGGACCTTCCAGTCAGAAGTCTAATGTCGTATCCACAGAAGGTTTTCTCCACCAATTTGCATCATGTAAACTGCACGCTGAAACCATGACACACGGCTCGACCAGCGTCATGTGATTAAGTTCAGTTTTGACCCCTGAACAAACCGTCAGCGTGTGGGCGAGTGTGTGGTATTTTCAGCCTTGCAGCTTTCTTCCTGCTAATTAGTGGTCATGAAAATGTCCTGTTTCAAAGTCAACATCTGAGCTCCAGTGCTTCACCGTTACACGAATACAGATTCCAAATATACAAGGCAGAATCAGAAAGTAAAGGCAAAACACGTATAACGCCTTTAACAGAAGTACCTGTGAGAACCTGAACACGTCACTGTTCCACACAGTCCCCATGCAGGACGACGCATTTGTCGCATCCTTCATCGAGCTCCTGGATTCCTCCAGAGAAGAAGTTTTTCTCCTGCTCCTGAAGCCAGGTGAGCCCCGCTTCCTTTACTTCATCATGAACCCGGAACCCGACCCAGCGCGCTGTCTCTACTGTCCCTGATGCTGTATGAGGACGTGTGTTGTCATGGTGCAGTGAGACTGTTTTGAACAGCGTTCCTCTTCTTTTGCTGGGAATTGCAAGTTGAAGTTCATGTCGCAGCGATGTCCAGGAATTTACACTGTTCAGTGTTTGTCCACACGCTTGGAGATGCCCCAGAATAGGAACGTTCATGTCCCAAAAGAACGTTAAGATGATTTTCTTGGACGAGTGCTGACTTTTGAATTTGTTCTTCGCTGGACAAGACGGATGTCTCCACTCCACGCGTTGGGTTTTGCTCTCCAGGTTATCGCATAATAAAAAAAACGGCCTTTACTTTTTGATTGTCCCTTGTAAATATTCAGTGCAGATGACATGGAAAATCGACGTAATCTCGGTTCTCTGCCAGATTTGCTGCAGGACAATGTTTACGCCCGTCACCCAACAAAGTTCCTGGAAGTGTTTAGTCGCAGCTGTACTCGATGACATGGCTGATCAAAGTGACTCGGAGGTGTGAGGTGATGTCTGCGTAGTTAAATAAGCCTTGGCAAGCAGAGGACACCTTCTATGTTGCAGTATTCCCGTTCAGCGTGTCTTGTTGGAACCCGAGGCCGCCGCATGCATGCTAATAAATGAATTTGTATGCTTGCATCGATCTGCATAAAATATGACACTGCTCAAGTACAAGGGCTTTTGATCAACAGCCAGCTCATAGACTGTAAATGACTTTAGCGCTAGTAAATCTGATGCTGATTCAAGATTCTTTTTTTTTCCCCTTTAAAGCGGTTAAGGGCTGTATCCTAAACGGAAGGGTTTGATATTAGGGTTGTTATTTGAATTCATTAAAGTCAGTGACCCTCATCGAGAAGTTATTTTCTTTGAGGGATTCCAGTTGTTGATTTAGTGCCTTTTTTTTAATTTATTTTTTAACTATGGCACATGACCAAGGATTTCCAACTGTTAGTAATGACACTTAAGCCTTAATTATTTGTACAGTGGAACCTCTGGTTACGAACGCTCCCGAACACTAACAAACACAGCCCCGCCCATTTTCCCCTTCTGCTTCATACACGCCAATGTTTTCCCATTTCCTGTTTGCGTATTGTGCAATTGCGTACTGCGTACCTAACAAAGACGCACGTGTCCCTTTAATCGGTCTCGCTCAGACGTGCGTTCATTGGCTGTACAGTAACCT
>JAQLOM010000019.1:9051513-9067797 GCA_030068315.1 Chrysichthys thysi
AGGAAGATGGGCGGGGAGGAGGTTACTGTACAGCCAATGAACGCACGTCTGAGCGAGACCGATTAAAGGGACATGTGCGTCTTTTGTTAGGTACGCAATACGCAAACAGAAAATGGGTGGGGCTGTGTTTCTTCGCCACCTGATTATGTGGTCGTGACCAGGGGCAAGATTTTTCCGATTTTTTTGGTCAGGAACCGCTTTGTTCGTGTTCAAAGGCGTTCGTGACCAGATTCTATTGTATCAAGAAATGCTAGAACTTCTAGAAACTGGTCTAATGAGACGTCTTGATAGCCATTAAGGTGTTTCAGGGTCTTCATGGGACGTTATTGATGGAGGCTAGAAAGAAAGCATGCTTACTACTCTATAATTATATTATAGCATATTATAAGGTACTGCAAGCAAGCCATAAATGTAACATTAAAAAATGTGCTAACAGAGGCATACTTAAACGATAGTGAGGACTTAATATTGAAATTTAGCACATCACATGTAACTATGGGGAAAAAACCTATGGTCCCTAAAGCATATTTTCTATTACTCTTGACTTTTCCCTTAAATTTCTTACATTCACACGACAGACACAAATATTAACGCTTGTTCTCATGTTGTCGCGTCTACAGTGGCAGCTAATTCACAGAAACTTGGAGAACACCTGTACATTCATGCAGATATCTGATCAGCCAATCGTGTGTGGCAGCAGCACAGTGCATACAAACCTTCAGGTACAGGTAAAGAGCTTCAGTAACGTTCACGTCAAACATCAGAATGGGGGAAAAATGTGATCTGAGGGACTTTATCCATGGCACGGTTGTTAGTATCAGGTTTGTGTTGGCTGGTTGGAGTATTTCAGAAATTGCTGATCTCCTGGGATTTTCACACACCACAGTCTTTAATGTTTAAACAGGATGATTTAAAAAAATAAAATGAAATAAAAATACCCTCAAATAAGCACTCTTTACAACCGTGGTGAGGAGAAAAGCATCTCAATTACACAACATATCAAACTATGAGGAGGATGGGTTAGAACAAGAGAAGACCACATGAGGTTCCAACATTAAATCAGATTAAAAGTACAATGTGAGGTTTATTAATACAGTTAAAAACCATCAAACTGCCCCATTGGGTTGTATTCGTTACTTACAGTACATAGAGCTACTTAGTCATGTGCATTTAGTCTCTTGGTTTCATCAACTTTAGTTAAAAGACTTAGCACTAGCTCAACCACAAATCAGTTTATTATACGGCCGCTAGTTATTAGCTATCTATTCCATAAGCCAATGCTGCGCTCCATTTGCCTTGGAAGTCGGATTTCAGAGCTGGGCATGACGTCACATCCGATTTAACCTCGTTCCATTTGGACAAGTCGGAAAACCAATATGGACGCCTCCCGGAAAACCACTTGTGTGTTCACTCTTTGGTCCTTTACTGGTGTTTTACCACAAATCTAATCAAAACATGCCCCTAATAATCTGATCTCACCCTATTAAACACAACCTTCAGGTTTTAAAGTGGAATTTCTGCTTCCTTTTAGGACTTTTCTTTAAATTTCACGCGGTGGGGCAAGCCAGGGTCACTCAGTACTGGGTAGGGGTTAGCTGTTAATTAGCAACACCACCTGAAAACAGCATATTTCATGGTATTAAGTGCTTCAAAACACCCTATCAACATGAGCAATGATAAAACTTGGACAGTGCTGTGCGTACAACTGAGAAAATGACACAGAAAGTTTAATAAACAGGATAAAACTACAGCTTTCAATTACTGTTCAGGCAGGGAGCCGCCATTTTGGATTTTTACCTCAGGGTTGGTGAGGAGCTCCTGACTTTCCGAGTCAGAAAGCCGCCATTTTGGATTCCGCCATTTTGGATTTTTCCCTCAGGGTTGGTGAGGAGCTCTTGACTTTCCGAGTCAGAAAGCCGCCATTTTGGATTCCGCCATTTTGGATTTTTACCTCAGGGTTGGTGAGCAGCTCCCAACTTTCTGAGTCGGAAATCCGACTCCATGGTGCATTCCAGTTGACATGCCTGATTCGGGAACTCGGATATCCCGACTTCCGAGTACAAATGGAGCGCCGGCATGTTCGTGTGATAATAATGATGTTAGCTTATCAAGTGACTTTATCTAACCTATCCTACAGGGCATATGTTTAATACCTACTTTTTTCTGTGTGTTTCAGCACTACAGAAGCTAGCAGGATAATAATTCATAAGCAGCCGTGAAAAATTACTCAAGTCTCCGGTTGGCTAATACCGGGTGAAATCCATACCAACACATAGTGCTGTGTTTGTATTTATGCATTTCTTTATTTATTTCTTGATTTATTTTTAGAAAGAAGCCTTGGATCATCATGTTCTAGCTGTATGAAACTTTGATGAACCGCCCGGTTCTATAAAACACCTTTCAAAGATAAGGGACGGTTAACCTTCAGGCACGGCTTTCTCCCAACCGGCCATATAATTACTTTTTTGGTCATAACGTTTGTGACAGAAGCCGTTTTACGGCTTTCGCACCTCCTAAACAATGTGCTGAAGGAAATGGGGAAAACACCGGCACGCGTTGATAAAGAGCAGCTTTTCAAGGTTGAATTGACCTCTGAGGACTAAACGCAATCCCATTACGCACCAATCCAGAGGGCTTGTTTATGCCTCAAAACTGCCTCCTATCACTAATCGCAGCCAAATGTTGTTTTAACGGTGTGAGCACGTCGTGGCGTCAGCGATAAAATCCTCCTCCAGCCGAGAGCTATTACATTAAACAACTGTCTTAAGACATCAGCGTCTAAGAAGAATGCTGATGATGCTAAACGACTGCAATGGCTTAACATCCACTGTTTCCTTGTGGGAATTTAGGCAGGGCTGGACGGAAGTCCTCATAGGATTCGGCTTCCTGTTTTTTCGAATTCGGAATGCACGTTCAATCACTTTTTCCTCATGAACATGTTTAATTATCATCATCGAGGTTCCAAAGAGTCTTGTATATATATGTATATATATGTATGTATATATACACATACATGTATGCGAATCTGGGAGGGTCAATAATCCCTCCTGAAGTGCCTGTTTACTTTACCAATGCAAAGAAAAAGGATTAAATTAACCATGACAAACTGCCTCGATTCCCCCGTCCGTTCCAGTTCGATCTCCAGCTTTCCGTCAGAGTCCTGATACTCCATGAAGAAACGCTTTCCCGTACGGTCATATGAAACTTCCTCGTGGTTTGATTTAGTCAGGACTACGGGAGCGCTGACGCACCAGAATGGTGTGCGGCCTTCGGCGTGAACAGTGAGAGTCAACATGCAACAATGCTGAGGAGAAGAAAGAGGAAAAATGAAAGAAAGAAACACAGCGATGCAATTTTACACTCATGAGAAAAACAACCAAACATCTGAATTCACAGAAAAATCTGAGCACTGTGTAAATGACTCGATCTTAAATGTGGATTCAGTTGGGAAAATAGTTGAAACCTAAATCCGGATTAAGTTAAGGAAGTATCTAAGGCGACGTGCACACTGCAGGCAGAAGTATGATTTATTTATTTTCCCCCGTCATGTCTGTGAGATAAAATGTGATCAAATGGATGTGTTAATATCTAATATATGCACGGCGTTTCGCTCAGCAGGACAGCGAACAGTTGGTCAGCTGTCGCTCTCCTTCATTCTTGCTTTGCTGTTCCACTGGTGTTCCGATCATTTGTGCCACCTTGACAAATAAAAAAATAAATAAAGCTTCCGTGGCGCGAATAAATGCTACCGATAGCAGAGAATAAACTTGATTTTAGTTCCCAACCCTAAGACCTGATGCTTACAGCTCACCCTAAAATCTTAACTATAAATCTAATGCTGCCTTCCGTTTGTTCTCAGAAGTCAGATATCTGAGTTCCGAGTCAGAAATGTCCACTGGAATGTCCCCTGAAGTTAGATTTCTGATTCAGAAAGTTGGGAGAACCACTCCAACCTTGAGTTAGAAATCCAAAACAGCGCCCCCTGCCTGACCCGTAAGTGAAAGCTGTAGTTTTATCCAGTCGTATGACTTTAATCAGTCGTACACACGGCACTGTCCAAGTTTTATCCGTGCTCATATTGATACGTGCTCATTCTGATGTGCTAAATACCGCGTAATGTGTTGCTTTCAGGTGGTGTTGCTAATTAATGGCTAACACCTACGAGAGCAATAGCGGTGCTCCTGGAGGCGTCCATATTGGCTTTGGAATGCAGTTAAGTCGGGCGTGACGTCATTCCCAGCTCTGAAATCCAACTTCTGAGGAAAATGGAACGCAGCATAACACACAACCGCTAAGTAGCATATCGCGATCGGTAGCACAAACTGACAGGACACGGTGCCGGCTGATGACAACGTGCTCCCGGCGCGTGCGTAAGGTCAAAAAACCACGTGTATTCCAATCTGAGTGTCACGTTCATGTCACGCGATTTGAGTCACTTCACTTTGCTTGGTAATGTGAACGCAGCATAATGCTAGCAGTGTGAATGTAGCATTAATATAATCTGCATCACATTAACCTAAACTTGGGTTAAATCGGATTGGTGGATTTAATTAAAGGTGGCTCGTTTACATCTGGATAAATCTAAGACCTTGCAATCTGATTCTAATCTTGCTAGAGGTGTAATACAACACTCAATCAAATGAAACAAATTAATACGATAGCCTAAAATTCCCCGATACCTCAACGTGTCCCTGTAGTTCTTCGGTTCTCCAAGGCAGGCTGATGACTCCACACAGAGGGATTTGTCCTGATCTGCTTTCTTTACTGATAACTCGCAAAGGGAGGTAACCATCAGCGATCTCATCTGTAGACCACAGAGTAGACAAATATCAGAATTATTATGATAGCAGCCTGCTTCCAACAGAGATCAGAGCTGAGTTCTGTCCTCTGGGTTATGTTTGAGGATTAAAAATTGAAAACGATCTCGGGCTGGACTCGGACTCGTGTACGGCTTCAGAAGGCGCGGAGTAACCGAGTCGGGAAGCCTGAGCTCAGCTCCAAGTTGATTTGGTTTTATTTAAATGGCTTATTTAAAGTTCTTACGTGACCCTTCTTACACAAGAATCAATTATTTTCAAACTGAAACTAGAGAAATCTTCTTTGAGAAATTCCATTTACATGAAAATATGCTAAGTGTCTGTCACACTGAATGTTTTATTATTTCATTCAGTTTTTACAACACTAAACGTCGTTATCTCTTAAAAAGCATTACACTCCACGCTGAATAAATGAGCATGCTCCTCTGTGCATTTTGTGTTATTGACCAAATGGTGCGTTCGGGTTGTTCTTTGTGTTCAGGAAGAAAGAAAAAAAACCCAACAACAACAACAACAACAAAAAACAACCACGGCTCTCTAGCACCCTCTACTGTCCATGCAACAAATTAAGGGTCAGCAGTAACCACATACTGCAGTACTGCATTGCTAAAGAACCAAAGCAAGAGAAAGCTCATTAGTTTTCCATGAAGGTAATTCATCCCACTTCCTTATAGCTCGAACGGCATGACTGGAAAATGGCAAAGCAATGCAAACTTTAGCCTTATTATTTTTCACAAAGTTCGTACTACACCTCTCCTGCAGAACAGCTGGGAAAAGCACACAGATGCAATGCTTTCTATGGTGTTGTGCAGCTCAAGGTGCATGCTGTATCCGTGCAAGCCATAATCAGGATCGATGTCATCGAACGGGGCTCGCGTTTCTGTTGGCTCATAGGGGCTGAGGAACAGAAAGAGTGCGGAAGAGAGAAGATCAGGGCCGAGAGAGGAGCGAAAGCTGAATCCGAGCACGGAAAACCTCGGAGATTTGACTTAAACTTTAGATGTTAATCCATATTCTAAATATCTAAGTATGTTAAATTCAGAATTTTAAAACCAGATTTGTACTCAATTAGGATGGGATGATGATGATTCAGACGTAAATCTCTATTAAATTAGAGTTAATCCAAAACCTAATTTTGGACTCAATCACAAGGGTAACTCAAACCCTCATCACAATTTTTAATCCATACGGGGGCTTTGGATTATTCATACACCAAAGATCCAAAACCTGCATCTGGTCTACATTAGAGGGAGAATCCAAAACTACATCTGGAATCAACTGGTGGAATACTGGTGAACCGGCATCTGGAATAAATTAGAGGGTTCATTTAAACTTCGTCTGGAATAAATTATAGGAAAGAACAATACACCCACATCTGGATCAAATCTGAGTTATTCAAAATGACAAAGTTTAAATTAGAGAGATAATCCCGACCTCCGTCCTGCTTATATTAGAGGGAAAATCCAAAACTACATCTGGAATCAATTGGCGGAAAAAAAATTAGTGATTTTTAAACACATTAAAAAAAAAACCCTACACCTGGGATAAATTAGAGGGATCATTTAAACTACATCTGGAGTAAATTATAGGAATGAACAACAGACCCACATCTGGATCAAATCTGAATTATTCAACATGACAAAGAGTAAATTAGAGGGATAATCCTGACCTCCATCTGGGTTAAATTAGAAGGATAATCTAAATCCTACATTGGAGAAATAACCCAAAAACATGAACTAGCATCTCGAAACAGCATCTGAAACATGATCAGAGAGAACCGATTAATCTAAACCTGCGTGTGTCCTGCACGTGCAGTGACGATACTTAGGATCACCAGAAGATGGAGTTGTGTTGCAATTTATCCACTCTGCCCCCCCTTACTCGTTTTATTCAAGCTCAAGCCTGTGAGCAACGCGTAACGAGGAGGACACGCAGGGTCTTAGTAGGAGAGACACAATAAATAACAAAACAGTACGTACGTGGTGGATGACCCCAGCAGACTTCTCTCCACGAGTCTGTGATAATGTAAGCTCATCAGGACGAACGCAATCTCCTGTTGCTTCTGAGAACAAGAAGAAAACGTGTTGAAGATACATTTTCAATGCAGACTGTATATTAGCAGCACGCCTGAACTCTTGGAATCGAGTCAGTTCATTAAATTATCATTAGCTGAGTGATCAGGTGGATCAACCTGGGCAAAAACTGCAAACAAATGCAATGGAATATGTCCCAAGATATTGTATTTCCTGTAAAGTGGAACCTCGGATCGCGAGCATGATTCGTTCCCGAGACGTGCTTGTAATCCAAAGCACTCGTATATCAAAGTGAGTTTCCCCAAAAGAAATAATGTGAACTCAGATAATTCATTTCACAACCCACAAATATTTATATAAAAATGATTAATACAAAATATAAAGTAAAAATTTATAAAACTCTCATAAATTTGCCCGCGTGGACCGCGCATACAGCGCACCTGCTCTGAGCACTCCCAATAGCGGCGCAGGTCAGAGAACTCGCGCCGCTAAAGACTACTTCCTGGTTTTCCTCCACAGTACCACGGTGCGTCACATGGGTGGTGAC
Organism: Chrysichthys thysi; assembly: GCA_030068315.1. NCBI lineage: Eukaryota > Metazoa > Chordata > Actinopteri > Siluriformes > Claroteidae > Chrysichthys > Chrysichthys thysi. The sequence goes on from JAQLOM010000019.1 coordinate 9,058,911, forward strand.
AGGTGTACCGGATTGGGACTGATTGCAGGAGCTATAACAGCATGCCAAGGTCACGGAGCATCAGTGGCCGTTTCCCGCACTCTTGCCAAGCCTCGCTATTCCCGTGTTTGCTTTCTCCGTTTCTGACTAAGTTCCTGCTTCTTGTTATTCAACCCCACCACACCTGACAACAACAACATAACCTGCACTTTACCTTTAAAAAGACTCCTGGCTGGTGTGAGGGAGACCAGAGCGGAGGAGAGAGGGGGAAAAGGAGGAGGATTACTGTGTAGGATGACTTTCACTACGCCGTCTATGGACGGTGAGAGGAAACCGGAGTACGCCGAGGAAACCCACACGGACATGGGGGGGGAACACGCAAACTCCACAAAGAAAGAAAGGCACCCAGGTCGACCCCGGGGATCGAACCCAGGACCTTCTTGCTGTGAGGGTGCCACCGTGCCGCCCTACGCATTTCTTAATCACTGCATAATATCATAAGAGTTGTTTATTAAGCTTACATATGTATTATTACATATGTATTATGTGCAAGTGTAAAATACAGAATAAACACTTTCTAAAGAGAAAACCCACTTGGAAAACTGACATATGGTCTTATTTTATGGCTTGGCTGACTTTTTTTTTTTGTTTTTTTGACATTTTACACTACGGGGCAACATGGATCCTGGCAGAGCTTTGTGAATCATTCAAACGTCAAAGCCACCTAACTTTAAGAGACCTACTTGATCCTAATGCTGCTTTAATATAATCTGCTTGTCTTCGGCACCTGGGCTACTGATTTGTTTAACTTGCGTCAGTGATAAGGTTAAGGTTCGATAAAGTCGATATTAGTGTGTTAAAAGTAGCGAAGGAATGCAGAAAAAAAAAAAACCCAATAAGATGAGCAAACCGAAGTGAGAGGTCAGAGGTCATGTGTGTGCATACCTGCCAAACCCCAACAGTTACCCCTTTCTCAGTGTACAGCAAGGAGATGAGTCCATCCGAACCGCACAATTTGCCACAGTCCTTCTTCACCACCACTTTACTTAAGAGGGATCGCCAGCCTGGCCTGTAAAAATAATAATAATAATAATAATAATAATACGTCTATATTGTTAAACTTATCTTAAAAGCCAGAGTCTAGCACACTATAGGGTCAAGTGCTGGTTTGAAGCAGAAGGCACGTCATGGGGAATGAGCGACTGACGAGTGACTGTCTACACCTCTGTACGGTGTACAGCAACCTACTTATGAGCGCTCTCGCACTTTTTTGACTCAAATGAAGAAGAAAAGTTAAACTTTTCACCCAGCTCCAGCATCATGTGACCTTGTTTACCAAGGTATGTGCTGAAAGACGAAGTGATTGGCTCTGTGTAAGCGTCATGATTTCGCCGTGCCATCGGCTCCGTGCTGAAATGGTAACTATAAACTGTTTTTAAATCGTTAGCAGCGTTAAATTTGTAGTTCTAGGGTGAGGTGCAAACTTTACTCACCAAACGTGCCTTGTCTAAACCGGAGAAAACCTTCTATTTGTATAGCGCTTTCAACAATGGACATTGTCACAAAGGAGCTTCACAGTATATAATGTCCAATTAAAAGCTTATTAATCTATAAACATATCTATAAGTACAGGAGGTCCTCGGGTTACAACAGTCCCGACATACGGCGTTTCGAGTTTACGACGCGTGCTGCCATAAAAACTTTAGAAGGTTGAGACGAGTGTTTCGGTTTATGTTGTTAGCGTCGTACTTACGGACTACGTGGGTGAACTAGTTTGGTTTCGCTCGGCGGAAGAATCCACAGTGACGCGGCATACGAGTGACGAAGTTGGCGAAGCTGACTCTAAAAAAGTGCAAGTGGTCCGTTCGTGTTGCTTTGTTTGGCGACTGTTCGGCTCTTATCATGGCTCCTAAATGACAGTCCGAGTCTTCGGATGGTCGTGCTTCGACGAAGGGGAAAGCCGTCACCAACGGAAGTGAAATTCGACATTGTAAAGAGATCAGAAAAGGAAGAAACAGCCACGGATATCGGATGTCAGTGTTTCTGTTCCTACAGAGGCATTACCTGTATGTTTTTGGGCAGTTGATGGGCACAAGCTTTACTCCATGCAGCTCTAGGGTAGTAGGTTTAGCCAGAATTGGCCAATTTCCTGAACTCCATCCAACGGTCAGAGACGTCTGTCCAAAGTACACATGAGCGTGATTAATTCTGTTCTTGCGTCCTCTCCCTTCCGTCACCGTGATCTCCCACGTGACACCTAAACTCCTGCGCACAGCAAGCACAATAAACCCACGTAACGCCTCATGATCGTTTTCGAGTCTTGAAGAAAACTGTGTCTTGACTAAAAATTGCATAAAACGTTACGTTGAATGTTTTAATTGTTGTCTGAAAGATCCCTCTAATAATCTGACCCTGTTTGTTTTTCTCTCCCCTCCATATTTATAGTATATTTAAAAGCTCGACACTGCTTCCACTGAAAGCCACTTACTGAGACCTAAATCGAGGCGGGAAGCTAAGGAAACAGCTAATATGATGCAGTGACACCCGATGACATCAATCAGAGTGAAGGAAACGAAGGCAGAAGTGCTGAATCCCGTAGAGGTTTAATAGCTGTTGTTTGTGTCTCGGAGAGTGTGGAGACTATTATTACGGAGGTAAATCTCATCCTTCTGCGCCTCTGTAAACCCAGCGAGCCGACGGGGATTTGTCTGGGCACGAGGACGGAGCCAAGCAATTTATTTCCACGATTTGACAAAACCTTCGGAGTGGTAGAACAATTACTTTCGCTCCCTCTGCACTGCACAAGACCTCGGGGTTGAGGAATCGAGTGACTAGGCAGCTCTAATCAGAGGTTAAAACGCCAACAAGGAGCGTCAGGTGCGCTCTGGTGCTTCGTTTCCCCAAATGACGGCTGAGAGGATCTGAGACGTGGCCTTCAAAGAAACCTTTAATGAGTCTGAAGACATCGAGGGGATGAAAGACCCTGGCTCATTGTGGAATAAGGAATAACAGATGGATGTTTAGTGCGCGATACATTACACACGGTACAATTACACCACAGGACGTCTCTGATACTGTCCTGTAATAAATTTAGTGAGACACATACCTGAATGCTTGACTCTCAGTGGTCAGAAGATGTTGATACATTTTCTAAAACAGCACTTCAGACATTAATCCAAGCAGCTCTGTTTGTATTAATGCACTAGTTCTAATACAAAGCAGAATCGAAAACTAAAGGCAATTTCTTTATTTTTTTGTTTTTTTACACATTACCCGATAACCCAGGGAGCAAAACACAAAGCATGGAGTGCAGAAATCCATCTTCTCCAGAGAAGAAGAAATCCAAAAGTCAGTCCTCCCCCAAGAAAATCATCTTAACGTTCTTTTAGGACATGAAGGCTCAAATTCTGGGGCATTTCCAAGCGCATGGACAAACACTGAACAGTGCAAATTCCTGTGCATTGCTGCGAAGTGAACTTCAACCTGCAATTCCCAGCAAAAGAAGAGGAACGCTGTCCAAACCAGTCTTGCTGCACCATGACAATGCACGTCCTCATACAGCAGCAGGGACAGTAGGGACAGCGCACCGGGTCAGGTTCTGACGTCTCCCTCCGTCCTCCTTCCAGCCCGGATCTGGTGCCGACCCATTATCACATCTTCGGTCCCCTGAAGGAGGCGCTCCGCGGTCGCAGTTTCACCTCTGATGATGAAGTAAAGGAAGAGGGGTTCACCCGGCTTCGGAAACAGAAGAAAAACTTCTCTGCGGGAATCCAGAAGCTAGGTGAACGACACGACAGATATGTCATCTCGTGTGGGGACTGTGTGGGAAAAGTCATGTGTTCAGTTTCTCCCAGATACTTCTGTTAAAGCCGGTACATGGGTTTTGCCTTTACTTTTTGATTCTCCCTCGTGTATTAGCGTTTCTATCCTAAGAGCTGTTGCACAGAGATTTGTACCTCCATAAAACCAGATTAAAAAACCCAAGGAATTATTGAATTGGTGAAGTTTTCCTTGAGAAGATGTTTACTTGGAATTTTTGGTCTCCAGTGTCAGTGGTCTGTAAAAGTCAAAGGTAAAGCTATTCTTAAATTTCTTTCTTTCTATCTATCTATCCATCTATCTATCTCATGCTTTACAGGTGCTTCTCTGTGCTCCAGAGCTGAGACGGGACAGAAAACTCAGTTGGGTCTGCTCTGTCAGAACGAGGATCTGCTACTTCACAAACACACAAATCTCAGACTAATTAGCGGAGAGATGAAACCACACGCTGAACCTCAGAGACTTTTAACATGGCTCTGGCTTTCAGATCGGCGGCATTTTCGCTGTCAGGAAACAAAACAAGAGTCGGCCATGTGTGAGCCACATGATCGCTCCTGAGATTTATCCTAATTAGACTGAGCCAATTAGTAAATGTGCTGGATGGCTCTGGCATGTTTGGCTAACGTCTCAACCCTTCGGCGTTCGCTTTTTAGCAATGCCTTGTGGGAACACCTCGGGCTGTCTTTTTAAGATCCTGTCGTGATGCAACTGTGCGATTCAGTTTATTAAATACCTCATGTATATTTCTGTCCATCTCAGTGCTAACCAGGATACCAGTCCTGAATGAAACACAGCCTTAGAGTCTCCATTGCCAACTCTTTGTTTTGCCGCGCTTTTATTTCGCCGTCTTATTTTCGATTTAAAGTGGCCCCTGGAATATTTTAAAGCTCCAACACTGAATGGGTAGCTCTGACCTGACCTGGACATAAGGGTTAAACAGGGGACGCATCTAATTTTAGTGCAACAACAACACCGAGAACAACGACGACAGCTTTCCGGAGGAAAAAAATAATAATAATAAAAAGTCTATTTTTATGGCTCACCTGAGGATTTCAGCTGTTCGAACTGGCAGTCCAGTGTAAGAATGAATGGATTGTAGTTTTTTCTTCCAGCTTTCGTTATGACCGGCCAGTTCTTTAAAGAAAACTCTCCTCCAGTATCCCTTAGGCTTTTCCTGAATGCTGGCCATGTCCACTCCATCTGTCACGTCCTTTATTAGCCTGGATGTCTTCGTTTTTGCTCGCTGCCAGGTGTAAAAGCGATACCACATGGCACTGGGGATAGACAGTTCATTATTAAAAGTGGCATATAATTGGGTTTAAAAGCTCCTGTGTGGGTCTAAAACTGGCATGCGTTTAGTTAACCCTTTCAGACCTGTATTTAATGAATGCTTAGGGGAAGAATCACATTTACATAATGTTCCCTTCGGTCCAATTGGAGTCAATGAGCCAAGACAGGTTTGGTATCAGATATTTGCTACTTTAACTCAACGACTAATGGTGCCAGGAAGTAACGGAAGCCTTTCAGTTCTGTATCTGCCTCCAACTGCACCTAGTTCTTCGGTAAGGTCGCGCGGCAGGATGGCTGATGTGCTTTAGGATACACTAGGACTAACTGAAACGTTATGAAGGCAGCCATCTTGGATAAGTGGAATCACATTTTTTATTTATAAGCAGGGTTTGGGATCGTTCCATGTTTTAGGTCCCGCCTCCGAAAGTTTAAAGGTAAAAAGCTAAAAGCGGAGTGCATGATGATATATGGGGGCGGCCTCAGAAAACCAGTTGGATGTCAGAGATGCTAAATTTTGGCTCAAAAAAAAAAAAACAACCCCCGTAGTACGAATCAAAAGTTTGGCCCCACCCACTTCTAATTTAATGTTTTGTTTATTTTTATTACATAAAACACACTTCAGGCTGTAAAGTATTCAGTGAAGTGGTTCTTAAAACAATATGGATAAGTCCAGTTGTTGAATAGGGCTATTTACCGATAGTCCTCAAGTTATGATGGAGATGCGTTCCACCACACCCGTCGTGTGTTGAACCACTTAGCCTAGCTTAGGTATCTCAGCCTAGCTTAGCCTAGCCTACCCAGGAGTTTTTTTCCTGTAGAAGACCACACACACTCACTAAAGACTTCATTTAAATCACATTAAATCACAGAGAGTTTGTCAGAGAGTCCGCACCTGGTGGAGGCAGCAGCATTGTGTCTCTGAGCTCCGCCCAGCCGCGACACCCCGCTACACAAATACGGAGCTCCGGATACAGACAGCCGCCTCTGAAGCTGTTCCGTTAATAATCACAAAAAACCCCGCGGTAACGCACTGTACAGTACACTGATACACAAGGTAACTCTGAATTGTGGGAGAGAGTGAGGCATTGCGCGAAACGAGTGATCCGGGCATCATCCGCGTACTTCCGGGCATCATCTGAATGTCCGTGTATGTCATACGCTGTTACGCTGGCTAGGCTGCAATGCCTGCCCACGAATTTTAAATATTTTCTAAATATTTTAACATTTTAGTGGATCACGATCGTCAACGTAACTTCCAAAAATTGTAATTCGGGCCATCATAACTCAGATAGCACCTGTGCTTCTTCTTTCTCCATTGTACTTAATTCCAGGACACTAAGAGACAAGAACTTTTCATGTTTGCACTTAAGAAAAAAAAAAAAAAAAGATTTGAAAGGTGGTAGAAACTGAACTGAAGTTGCGACGTCTTGGGGATAACAGACAATCTGTGTTGCAGGTTTGGTCTGAGGAATTCACTGGTGGCAGATGGTTCGATTTGTCACTTCCTCTTGACATACCTCATTTGCATAGGATTTAGAAAATTAAACGTTGCTCATTGGTGTTACTGTTCAGTATCGCATACCTAAATAGCATCTATTTACTTACTTGTTGTCAGCCAGCTCATGGAAACGCTTGTTGACGAAACCAAGGCAGAGAAGAGATCCTGGATCCAAATATGAAATAATCTTCTGTGTGATCTCTGGTGGCATCCTAATCCAGGTCAAGTGAAAACAAAGTCGTATATTTGATGATATTAATGTTGGGATTTATAAATGCCCTTGAGTTCCATTTAAATTCACTCTATATGAACTCATTCAATTCGATACACATGACTTAAAGAAACAGTAAAAGAAATCAAATTCACTCCAATTGTCCACTTACTTCATTTGTTTGCTAACAAGGCTAGCAGGTAATACATGAGGCCTAAACACGACAAGGAGTGCTGTTACACAAAAATAATCACCAAGTGCCCAATAATCAGAGCTTCAATGCCAATATTAAGCCCAATTTTCCTTTTTTTTTTTATTATTTTATTATTATTTTTTTAAAGTAAAATAGGAGGAACAGACCATCCATACTTTCGCGGTTTTGAAGATGGCTGCCTCCATAATGCAACTAAATAATTTCATCCTCACAAACTGCTAACTGCTGCGGTATAACTAATCTCCGTGTACAACCCCGATTCCAGAAAAGTTGGGACATTCTTTAAATTTGAATAAAATGCAAACTAAAAGACTTTCAAATCATATGAGCCAATATTTTACTCCCAACAGAACATAAACGCTCCAACTGGGGAATTGTACATCTTTATCCACTAAATGAGCACATTTCAAGTTTGATGCCTGCTACAGGTCCCAAAACAGTTGGCACAGGGGAAACAAATGGCTGAAAAAGCAAGAAAGCTTAAAAAGATTCAGCTGGGAGAACATCTAGCAACTAATTGTGTTAATTGATATCAGGTGTGTAACATGATTAGCTATAAAGGGATGTCTTAGAGAGGCGGAGTCTCTCAGAAGTAAAGATGGGCAGAGGTTCTCCAATCTGTGAAAGAGTGCGTAAAAAGATTGGGGAATACTTTAAAAACAATGTTCCTCAATGTCAAATTACAAATCTCATCATCTACAGAGCATAATATCACTCTCCATTCTGTGAAAAAGTGCATAAAAGGCCTTGTGTATTTCAGCAGGACAATGCAAAACCACATACTGTGGCCATTACAGCAGTCCGGGTACTGAATTGGCTGCCTGCAGTCCAGATCTTACGTAAAAAGACGACCACGAACTCTTCAGCAGCTGGAGACCTATATCAGGCAAGAATGGGACCAAATTCCAACCCCAAAACTCCAGAAACTCATAACCTCGATGCCCAGACATCTTCAAACTGTTTTGAAAAGAAGAGGAGATGCTCCACCATGGGAAACACGCCCCTGTCCCAACTTTTCTGGCATTTGGGTTGGAGTTGGTCTACATCTAGTCAGCTAGGAACCTCATTAGTTTTCAGAGATCTGAACATCATTAGACTTCAATTCTAACAAATCTTCTGCTGCCTTCTCCACACACACACACACCACCTCAGCCAGTGTTGGGTTACTAACTTGACTGACTTGCCTCTCGATGAAGTTTGTCGTGCTCCTGACTGATCGGGGTGGAAGTTTGGGACGGGTGGATGACTGGTGAAGCTTAATGTGTGTTACTCTGTGAAAAGAAGACACGCTGTAAATAGCCGAAGTGCATATTTGATGAGTGAAAGCCTTGAATTAACGTTCACTCGTTTTACGGCGCGTTGACTGGACGCTCAATATGCGTCATGCTGAACGGGAAGACAGTCTGCATTTAATTTCAACCTTGACAGGAACTGTAACGCTTGCCATGGCACATCTGGAAACAAACACCGTGTGGTGTTCATACTGTAGGTAGAATTAATTTAAACAGTGAATGGGCTGATTTAACCCTGTGTGGGTTAATGTAACACTGTAAGGGTTAATTTAGTACTATGTGTGATGGTGCAACACCAAATGGGTTAGATTAACACAATATTGGATATGTAACACTGGGTTAATTTAACACTGTATGGAATTATGTAGTATGGTATCTGATAGTACATGTGTTAGTTTAACACTGTATGGGTTAATGTAACATTGTACGGGTTAATGTAACTGTGTATGGGTTAGTCAAACACTGTATGGGTTAAATGCTAAGGGTTAATGTAACACTGTATGGGTTAGTTTAACAGTGTATGGGTTAATGTAACTGTGTATGGTTAGTTTAACACTGTATGGGTTAATGCAACATTGTATGTG
>JAQLOM010000019.1:9436263-9454596 GCA_030068315.1 Chrysichthys thysi
TTCATGTTCCTTTGTCCACTGTGCGCAACATAATCAAGAAGTTTACAACACATGGCACTGTAGCTAATCTCCCTGGATGTGGATTGATAAAACACTACAATGTAGAATAGTCCGAATGGTGGATAAACAGCCCCAACCAACTTCTAAACAAATTCAAGCTGTTCTGCAGACTCAGGGTGCGACAGTGTCAGCTCGAGCTATCCGTCGACATCTGAACGAAATGAAACGCTGTGGCAGGAGACCCAGGAGGACCCCACTGCTAACACAGAAACATAAAACATCCAAACTGGAGTTTGCCAAAATGTACTTAAGGAAGCCAAAATCCTTCCGGGAGAACGTCTTGTGGACAGATGCAGCTTTTTGGTAAAGCACATCATTGTACTGTTTACAGAAAACGGAATGAGGCCTACAAAGAAAAGACCACAGCCCCTGCAGTCAAACATGGTGGAGGTTCAGTGATGTTTTGGGGATGTTTTGCTGCCTCTGGCGTTGAGTACCTTGACTGTGTGCAAGGCATCATGAAATCTGAAGACTTCCAAAAGATTTTGGGGCGCAACGTAGGGCCCAGTGTCAGAGACCTGTGTCTGTGTCAGAGGTCATGGGTCTTCCAGTAGGACAATGACCCCAAACATATCTCTAAAAGCACCCAGAAATGGTTGAATCCAAAGCGCTGGAGAGTTCTGAAGTGGCTAGGAATGAGTCCGGATCTAAATCCCACTGAACACTTATGGACAGATCTCAAAATTGGTGTTGGGAGAAGGCACCCTTCAAATATGAGAGACCTTGAGCAGTTTGCATAAGAAGAGTGGTTGAAAATTCCAGTTCTGAGGTGTCACAAGCTTGGTGATGGTTATAGGAAGCGATTGGTTTCAGTTATTCTTTCCAAAGGGTGTGCGACCAAATATTATGTTGAGGGTGCCAATGATTTTGTCCGGCCCTGTTTTTGAGGTTTTTCCTGTGAAATGATATGAAATTTGGCTTTTTATTATTACAACATTTTACTCAACTCACTGTTTCTGTCTATTTGTCTGGTACAAATTCTGTAAGCAATTTTTAACCCACTTCCCATTAACCTATCGACTTGAAACTTGGTAGACATGTTCTACTCCGATGACAATGCATTTTAAGCAAAAAAAAAAAAAAAATTGGGAAAAATTCAAATTTTATAAATCTGAAAAAAATATTTGAGCTAACATGTCCGGCTGCGGAAATGACAGACAGTTAGTTATGTATTACGTAATTTAAATATACCTTTTGCCATGTATAAATTTATAAAGAAATGTTCTCGGTGATGGAATGGTATGAGCTTCACCTTTCACGCCTGTCATCCTGAGTTCGAGTCTCGGCGCAGGCGTTAAAAAAATTCTTTTTTACTTGAAACAAAAAGTGTGCATATAATTAGCAATTAATTGATGGGAAGTCATTAAAATATCGGTATATGTCCAAGTGTTTTTAAAAACTTAAAAAAAATTGATTACAAGAAGCTGGGCTGTAACTTTCATTACCCAGTGAGGAAAGCGTTGTTTTTAAATTTCATAGAAATGAAATTTTTACGAAGATTATTTCTCTGCTTTTTTTTTTTTGTGTGTGTGTGTGTTGATCCAAACAGACATGTGTATCCCAAAACATTTAGTCTTCTGGGAGAAATGGTGCATTTTCTGGAAAAAATTCCAGGAGTGCTGATAATTTCAGCCATGACCATCAGTTTTATCAGGATACTTATATTGTATTCGTGAAAGCCTGGTGTACTAAACGACCAGTTTCTGCCGTCTTCCCCCACATACATGAGCTCAAAAATGCCCATGTTGGGCTAATGCCCCTGTGGCTGACAGAAAACAGAAACCGCCTATGCAATCCCTCTGACACAGAAAGCAGAGTGTTTTTTTGTTCCCTTGGCTCCTGGCCACCGATGGCTGGGGCATCATCTGGATTCAAACTTGCAATCTCCTGATGATAGAGTGAATGCTTTTCTGCTGCACTCCGAAGCCCCTGAATCAGCTTTTGCTTTAACGACGGAAAAGATGACTAGCCAACTACTAAAAGTTAACAGCCATGCAACCCCTGAACACTAATAATAAATGTGCAGTGTGTGTTAGATCTATCAATACAAGGAAGCCTGGGCAAATTCAGCATCTATAGCCAGACATCCCACTTCTCCATGATGTATGCTGTAAATACACCATTTCTAATCAAGGAATCTTTTCAGTCAGTGCCGTAAATCACATGGCAATCACACGGATACATCATTTTAAAATACTGCTTGAAGCTTGTACCACAGATCCTTACTCGGTTTAAAGCAAGGACGTCAAAGTCAGGTCCTGGAGGTCCCTAGAGAGGTTTGTGTTTACGACTTCTAACCCACTAAAGTCAGCGTCAGTGGAGGAAGCCTTGGGAATTAGTTAACGAGTTGAGTCAGGTGTGGTAATTGGTGTAGGAAGGAGAACTCTGCAGAGAGAGACAGGCGGTCTTCCGATGATCAAGTCTGACGTCCATGGTTTAAACCTGTAACACCCCCGGGGACATATTTGATATAGTTGGTGGGACATCCCGAGAGGTCTCATAAGGACCATTTCATAACGTTTCAATGTTTTTGGGTTCACTGAGTCTGTATTGGGGCGGCACGGTGGCTAAGTGGTTAGCACTGTCACCTCACAGCGAGAAGGTCCTGGGTCTGAGGCTCGGATTCGGCACGGGTGCCTTTCTGTGTGGAGTTTGCATGTTCTCCCCGTGTCCGTGTGGGTTTCCTCCGGGTTCTCCGGTTTCCTCCCACAGTCCAAAGACATGCTCCTTAGGCGGATTGGCTACCCTAAATTGCTCGTGAGCCTGCATGTGGCCTGGCAATCCGTGCAGTAGATCCGTGTGATCATAGCCACGACAATCCTCATCTGGTCTGATTTGCGACAGTGTGGGGATCGACATCAACGCCGACACGAAGACGCAGAGAGAAGAAGAAGAAGAAGAAGAAGAAGAAGAGTCTGTATTGTCATTTTAACCAATGGAGATGATGTTTTTCCTATTATGATAAGGTTGTCTGGGTCTCCCAGGGTTAAAGGGATACTCTGGCGTTTGTAGCTTACCTGAGATTAGATTTGTCAAGGTTTTGTACTACAGTGCTGTTGAAATTTCAATAGGTGTTGGAATTGTTTTTATGACATTACATCTGGTCGCAAGGCAAAATCGCAGGTTTAGATTCAAGCGCTCGGTTCTAATAGGTGATCGTTTCTGTAGTATCAGCTTAAACAGGGGCATGCATGGCAGCGTTCCACATAGATTCAGTCTAATAAGCAAGAGCAAGAAAAAAAAAGATATAATCATTGAAATGGTCATCCTTTCCTTTCCCTTTCCTTATGAATTTATCTTTTTTTTTAATCTAATATTTATCTTTTCCTCTGCTTCTCATGCTGCGTGTGGAGATACTCCGATGGGAGGGGGGAGAGCTCTAAATGAGGTCCCCTTGTGACACAGAAAGGGGAGCCAAATCTGATCAGATTTGATCTGATTCCCTGATTTGCGTCGGAGCACCGGTGTAAAATCCAATTTATTAATATGAGGGAGAAATGAAAAGTAAAGGCAAAATACATTTAACGACTTTAATAGAAGTAACTGTGAGGAACTGAACGCATCAATTTTCCACACGGTCCCCATGCGAGACGACGCGTTCGTCGGATCATTCAAGAGAAGAACTTTGTCGCCTGCTCCCGAACCCAGGTGAGCCCCGCTTCCTTTACTTCATCATCAGAGGGGAATATGCGACCGTGCAGCTCCTCCTTCAGGGGACCGAAGATGTGATAATGGGTCGGCACCAGATCCGGGCTGTAAGGAGGACGTGGGAGACGTCGGAACCCGAGTCTCTACTGTCTCTGCGTTGTCAAGGTGCGGCAAGACTGTTTTGGACAGCGTTCCTCTTCTTTTGCTGGGAATTGCAGGTTGAAGTTCATTTCTCAGCAATGCACAGGAATTTACACTGTTCAGTGTTTGTCCATGCGCTTGGAAATGCCCCAGAACAGGAACCTTCACGTCCTAAAAGGACGTTAACGTGATTTTCTTGGGGCAGGACTGACGTTTGAATTTCTTCATCGCTGGAGAAGACGAATGTCTCCACTCCATGCTTTGAATTTTGCTCTCTGGGTTATCACATAATTTTAAAAATTGCCCTTAATTTTTAATTCTCGCTTGCATAGAACTATTAAGCAGAGTCTTTATGCCTTTTATTATTTCGAAACGTTATATTTAGATTGATTCCTCCTCTCTAAACGGTTTCCCAAGCAGTGATCAATTCTAAAACAAGTCATTCGGCCGACCCAGATGCGAGTTGAAGGGGTGGAGGACGAAAATCATAACACGTTGAAGCGCGTTGTGCTGAATCAAATAGTCTCGAATGGTAATGGGGCGTTTCATAACGTATTGCGTTGGTAGTTGCTTCGTATGTATATTTAATGCTTCAGATCATTGGCAGTGCATCAAGAAGATTTGTATTGCGTCGGCCTCGGTGATGAAGATGCACATCTCTAATTAAGCGTAACTGAAAAACGTGTCATTGTCTCTTAAACAAAAAAATTTTAGTCACTGCATCAAAGCAGTGAACACAGTAAACAGATTACTGTGGTAGAAGATGAATAAAACACTTTGAGGCGTGCTGTTGTTGGAAAATGCTCACGTTTGGCTTGATTACATATCTATTATGTTACATTTTTTTTACATACTGCACTATTGTATAATATAATTTCAAAACCGGGGTGATACGGGGGTGTGGTGTGGTGTGGTGTGGTGTGGTGGTTAGCACTGTTGCCTCACAGCAAGAAGGTCCTGGTTCGATCCCCAGGGACGACCTGGGCGCCTTTCTTTCTATGTGGAGTTTGCGTGTTCTCCCCGTGTCTGTGTGGGTTTCCTCCGGGTTCTCCGGTTTCCTCCCACAGTCCAAAGACATGCACAGAGGGGATTAGGCTAATTGGCTACTCTAAATTGCGCGTAGGTGTGAATGTGAGTGTGAACGGTTGTCTGTCTGTGTGTGTCACCCTGCGCTGGATTGGATTAGTGACCTGCCCCGGGCATAACCCCGCCTCTCTCCATCCGAAGTCAGCTGGGATTGGCCCCAGCTTCCACCCCACAGCGACCCTGAATAGGATTAAGCGGGAGAAGATGAGCAAGCGAGCGAGTGAGTGAATTTCAAACCTGTAAGATTTTAAAAATAAAACACTTAAGATGACTTAGACCTGAGAGAAAGTCTGTTTTTAGACCTATATCACCCTGAAATGTCAATGCAGGTAATATAATATCACGAATTCTTTGGTTCCTAGTGAAAATAATTATATAGCTTCGTGAATAAATTTGCAAATATTTCCGGATTAAAAAAAAAAAAAAAAAGACGGGAGAAAAGGTTTTGCATAAATGTTTATTTATGAAACTTTAACTACCCTTAGACTTACTCAGGAAACGTATCGAACTTTCTTTGGTGTGGTAATCACACCTCAGCTACAGAACGGATAAATACACAGAGGGCGAGCTGAATAACGCTCGAGTTTTCCTTTAGTCCTCTTTCGTTTTTCTCATTCTCACTTGCTCTGTCCTGCTTTCCTTCTCCTGCTGTGTGAGACAGAGATGAGCTAATGAGATGACCTTCACCTCTGTTGGCTAGTGATTGGTGGAGCACAACACACACGCGCACACACACACCCACACACACCCACACACACACACACACGCGCACACACGCGCACACCAGTCTGAAATGTGAAAAGGTCAGACGTTACTTTCCGGTATCTTTCCAGGTTGTATATACATGCACATGGAATAGATTTTCACTGGAAATTAGAGTTACATGATAACGGTTGAAATCTACTGTATGCATCACACGACCGCCATCACACAGCCATCGCACAGACACAGCGACCGATCATTTTAAAGAAAACAAGCACCATATCACATAAAAGCAAGCAAGCAAGCAAGCCAGAAAGAAAGAAACTATGAAGGAAGGAAGAAAAAAGGAAAAGATGGAAGAGAGCAGGAAGGACAGAAGCAAGGAAAAGAAACAAATGTGAAAGAAAGAAAGAAAGAAAGAAAGAAAGAAAGAAAGAAAGAAAGAAAGAAAGAAAGAAGAGAGACGCAAGGAGGAAAGGAAGAGAGGGAGAAAGGAAGACAGGAAAAGAAACTCATTAGATGTGAAAGAATGAAAGAAAGAAAGAAAGAATCCATGAAGCAAGGAAAAAAGAAGGAAAAGATGGAAGAGAGGAAGGAAGGAAGCAAGGAAGCAAGGAAAAGAAACAAATTAAACATGTAAAAAAGAAAGAAAGAAAAGATGGAAGAGAGAAGCAAGGAAAAGAAATAAATTTAATTTCCTTCCTTCAAAGAATGAAAGAAAGAAAGAAAGAATCCCATGAAGGAAGAAAGAAAAATATGGAAGAGAGCAGAAAGGAAGCAAGGAAAAGAAACAAATGTGAAAGAAAGAAAGAAAGAAAGAAAGAAAGAAAGAAAGAAAGAAAGAAAGAAAGAAAGAAAGAAAAGAATCTTTGAAGGAAGGAAGGAAGAAGTAAAGATGGAAGAGAGCCAGGAAGGAAGCAAGGAAAAGAAACAAATGTGAAAGAAAAAAAGAAAGAAGAGAGAAGCAAGGAGGAAAGGAAGGAAGAACGAGAGGGAGAAAGGAAGACAGGAAAAGAAACTGATTAGATGTGAAAGAAAGAAAGAAAGAAAGAAAGAATCCATGAAGCAAGGAAAAAAGAAGGAAAAGACAGAAGAGAGGAAGGAAGGAAGGAAGGAAAAGAAACAAATTTAATTTCCTTCCTTCAAAGAAGGAAAGAAAGAAAGAAAGAATCCATGAAGCAAGGAAAAAAGAAGGAAAAGATGGAAGAGAGGAAGGAAGTAAGCATGGAAAAAAAACAAATTAAACATGAAAAAAGAAAGAAAGAAAAGATGGAAGAGAGAAGCAAGGAAGGAAGGAAGCAAGGAAAAGAAACAAATTTAATTTCCTTCCTTCAAAGAAGGAAAGAAAGAAAGAATGAACGAAGGCCACAGCAGCGTGTATGCACACAGGCAGTATGATGAACAGGAAGCTCAGTCATTACTGCGTCACAGGGAGTTAATGAACGTAATGAATGACTTGGATGAACTCGGAGGATGACGTTTACAGAACTTACTTCCATTCACACATTTAGAACTTATCCCTTTATTCATCGTGTTTGGTTTCGCCTGGTCCTACTGAATTCTGTACCTGTCCACGACTCCTCGCGCTTCTTCTGGCCGATTTCCATGGGTTCGAAATCCGCTTTTAATAACGTTTAACCAGTGTCAGGGTTGCCAAATCCCCCAGAAACACCCAGACTCCTAGCCAATGCCCAACAAATATCCGTCAACACTATATATTTATCCATCGCATGTCATTTCCTAAATAAACTCTCAGATGCTCAGATAAAAGCTATAAACGTATAGTGTGCGTCCTTCTTGTGGTCCTATTCTTATCCTTAAAGACACATGAAGCCTCTCTTACAGGGCTGCGGAAGACTCTCAAAGGAAAGCGCTATCCACCCTCTTCTACATACCTGAACTCACAGACACACACGATTGGCTGGTGTAAGAGAATGAGTATCCCAACCCTCCTCCTCATACAACACCATTACCACCAACGAAGAACGAAGAGTTCTGTTCTGGTTCACGCACCGCGTGTTAAAGCGTTCGGAGCGTTTCAACCAAAAACTATTTGTTGTTAGGACCTGAAAAGTTGATTCAGTGATGATTCATCAGTGGGCGTGTCATTAGTTTGGAGAGGAAACAAAGCACAGCAATGGCGAATGCAATAGAAAATGATAAATCGGGCAAATATCTGCAACCTCAGAACTAAAACTCGGTGGTAATCGGCATTATCCGCCATCTTGCTACTACTGTGTGCTTCTGCTTCCTTGATTCCCCGTCCTCGATTCCAGTGGTTCCACTCAAACCTGATGCAAATGAGAAGTGGTTCGCTAGCTGGCACCAAGGTTCAAAGAATCCTTGCATGTAACTGGTTCAAAACCCCGTTCCCTGTTGGTAGAGAAAGGGGTATGGAGGGCACAAATGGCTGTGGTACCATCAGAATTTGTACTCGTGATCCCATAACAACAGGGCGAACGCATTTACAGTAGTCCCTTGTATTTCACGGGGGTTACGTTCCAAAACTTCCCATGTAAGACGAAAATCCGCGATACCCGGACGCCACCCGCAGATGCTTTTATTTTTATAGTTTAAGCCCTAAATGATCCTCCTGCACTCTTTAAACACATTCCAGACCCAATTTAACACATAAAGAAAACATTTACGAGCATACCGCAAGGTGAATTCTGTGTCGAATTCGTAGAAAGGTCACATTTATAGCACTGAGTACTGTAATGTGCGGTATACTATACTAGCGTAGCCTGGACTTATATTTTCGGTACTTTATGTACTGTATGTAGTACACTAGCCTAGCATAGGCTTTTTTCCATCCTGTATAATACTGTAATTAACACCCACTTGCTACAGATTGGATTTCAGAACCACTACAGTCGTCCTAAACATCAGATGGTACTGTACCGACATGAGCAACCGGATCAAGAAACAGCTGCTTGACGAATTCCGCCGTGTAAAAATCTATAAAAACAATTCGCTAGAGGTTTCGCGGATGCCACGAAATACCGGGGAAATCCGGCAAAAAAAAAAAGAGATCTATTCTAAATAAAAATCCACGAATAGCCAGGAACGCAATTGTGAAGTGCGATGTAGTGGGGCCACAATATGGCCAAAAGTATGTGGACACCCGACCAATCGCATCAATATGTGCATGCTGAAAATCCTATTCCAGATTTTGTTCTCTTTGCCGTTATAATCAGCTCCACTCTTCTGGGAAGGATTTTCACTACATTTTGGAGCGTTGCTGTGGATATTTGTGTGCCTTCAGGCACAAGGACATTAGTGAGAGCAGGCAGGGCCTGACAGTTACGCGAGGAGGTCTGGAGTGCATTCAGTGTTCAAGTTCACCCCAAAGACATTCAGAAGACACATTGAGGTCAGGATTCCATGCAGGCCACTCGAATTCTTCTACTCCAACCGTTTCTCACCGTGTCTTTATAAACCGGTCTTTGAGCACAGGGGCAGTGCTGGGCTTCTTAGATCCACTGAAGGGAAATCTCAAGCAATCTTAAATGCTCCAGCATGTAATGGCCGACTATACAATTCTTTGCTTCTCACATATGGGGGGCTCATGGTGAGGCGTTCACAAACTTTTGGCTGTATGTGTGTATGTAAATACATAAAACAATAGGTGTAAGAATGAGCAAACCAATTCTGTGGAACGAAGAACCGAGGCCAAGTATATGGGAGAAGACTGTCTATAGGCGCTACGGATGACTTATATATACAGGATTGATAAATAAAGCCTTTTTAAAGAAACTAAATACAGTGGACTCTCGAACGCGTCGGAGGGCGAACAAATCGACGTACGAACTAAATTCCCGAACAGATTTTGGACCGACCGACGAACAAATCCTCGACTGATGTACACATACAGCCAACCCACGCTTCACGCCACAAACGTTCAGTTCCGCTCAAGCACTCGTGGTGTGAACGTGTTCGGCACATTTTTCCCGTTGTGTTTCTCTGCATTTTTGCTCTATAAGCTTCATTACGGGTCCCAAGAAAGTGAAAATGGTAGTTCGAGTAAGAAGCCCAAGCGTATAACAGTCTGTATTTAATAAAAACACGCCGCAGCTCAGATTTTCTTTTTCACAACCCGAGAATGACGTACGGCGGCGTCCTTTAACGTTCAAATGTTTTACGACACGTTTTTATCAAAAGCGCTTCCTTCTACATGTAAACACTGGGGTTTTTTTCTTTTGTCCATCACTTTAATGAAGTGCCTGCGTTTCCGTTCCTTTGTGTTGCCGAGCTCTTGTGCGCGCGTTTCATTTCTGCTGTTTATCAAGGGTCTGATTCATAATTAAACAGTGCACTACAGAGTGGGGGTTATTCAGTAAGCAGTCTTTGATATATTAGTGTGCAATCAGAGAGATACAGTCCGTGTTTAATATAAAACGAGAGACAGAGAGAGAGAGAGAGGATGGACGGCACCTTTGAAATGCATTTACAAATGGCTCGAGTGGGCTAAAAACATCTGAGCAAAATAAGTTAAAAATAAATAAAAATAAATAAATAAAGCCTAAACATTAAACCCATCTAGTCGAATTAATATTACAGCAAGCGGAATGCACTATAAGCGGAAAAAATGTTTTTATGAGGGGATGCATCAGGCCTGATACTGGGATACTTGTATACTCAGGTTCATAAATATGCTCATATTCATAATATCAAGATCACGTGATGCTGGATGACTCAGGGTTTGGGTTTATTTCGGTGCACCAATAAAACGGACAGTGACGAGAAATGACCGTGATCTGGACATATTTCGTGACATAAATGCTGACAATCGGAGCAAAGCAGACTGCGAACGATGCCCTGGGAAAATACATCTTTCGCCATTTAACCCTTCATTGGACGAAGAAGGTAACTTCAACGGACATATAAATGCCCCCAACTCCCACCCCCAGGCCTCTCCATGCAGTTGTAGACTCACGTGGATTTCTCCAATCCTAAATAAATGTTCTTTTAACTCAATGTTTTTTTATATACGTAAATGTACAGCAGGTCCTCAAGTTACAACGGAGATACGTTCCGCTATACTCATTGTAACTGGAAAATATTGTATGTTGAATGTTGCAGGCCACTGCTTAGCCTAGCTTAGTTAGCTTAGGTATCTTAGCCTAGCTTAGCCTAGCCTACCGAGGAGTCTTTTCCTGTAGGAGACATGCTGGGCGTTTAGAAGACATGCTTTTGAATTCAAATTAGCTCTTGGAGCACAGAAAAAACAGGCGGTAATGCACTGTACGGTACACCGATACACAAGGGAGCTCCGTGAGCTGCAGGAGAGAGTGAGGCATCACGCAAGGCGAGTGACGCGTACATCTGGGCGTCGTCCGAATGTATCACACATCATACGCTGTTACGTTGGGCTGCCAGCAATGCCTGCCTGCGAATCTTAAATATTTTCTAAATTTTTTACCATTTTTAGCACATCGCAATCATGATCTGAACTTTGAAAAATCGCAACTCAGGCCATCGGACCTAGGGGAACGTCTGTATGTACAGTTTTTTGACATTTTTTCCCCCTAAAATGACCATATATGGTAACTCTTATTGGCTTTGATTTTCAACATAAAAATGAAAAAAAAAAAAAGTCTTGTGATATCCTCCAAAAACATTCTAGGGTTGTAACTGTGAATTTTCCAAGGGTTTTTAAAGGGTTAAAACAGCACCTTCAACAGAGAGAGCGTGACGCCTGGCCGACACAAATGCAAAGCAGGATCTCCAAGCGATGCAAGGTGCAATAAATTGCGTGCACACAAAGGTATTACTGAACACGAAACAGGGATGTAAGCGAGCAGACAAACGATTAGGCATGCTTCAGAGCACTTCACCTCTGCGAGCACAGAGACATGCACTTTATATATAACCTACGCAATTATACATCAGCCCGTGAGCGGTGGTTCTGCAAGCGGAAACATCTTTTTGATCAGAAAAAGCAGAGGAGGCTGGCCATACTGGTTCAGGTTCAGAACTCCAATAGCATCTCACAATGTGTGTAGGATGTGATTCGAATCGGGTTCTACTCCTGTCGGGAATCTGAGACTGCGGTGGGCAGGGGTTCACCGGAACCAGGCAGACGAAGACTAAAAACAAACCCCACACACAAGAAGAGTCTCACTTTCTGCATATAGCAGGGTCAGAGTTTGGGGTCAACAGAAGGAACCCATGGACCCAATCTGCCTTGTGTTTACCTTTCAGCCTGGTGGTGGTTGTGTAATGGTGTGGGGATTTTTTTTTTTTTTAAGCACACTCTGTTATTCTGCGTTCCATTTGCCTCGGAAGTCGCCATATCCGAGTTCCGAGTCAGAAATCACAACTGGACCACACCCCCGATTCGGAAAGTCAGGACATCCGCAACAAGTGACGAGTTAAAAATCCAAAATGGCTGCTATAGTTTTATCAGGTTTAATAAACTTCTGTCTGTTTTTATGTCATTTAATCAGTCGTACACACAGCACTGTCCGAGTTTTATCTGTGCTCATACGATGACACGGTGTTCTGATGCGCGAAATACCGATGCGTGATGTGTTGTTTTCAGGTGGTGTTGCTAATTAATCGCTAACGGCTACACGGTAGTGAGCGAGCCTGGCTTCTCCCAGCGTGTGACATCTAAAGAAAAGTCATAAAATTAAGTTTAAAACATGAACGTTATTTTTAATAGGGTGAGATCAGATTATTAGGAACATATTAAAGATAAAATTTAACGTAAAAGACAAAAGAGCGATATGTGCGCAATAGGCGTTTTCCTGGAGATATCCCTATTGGGTTTCTCATTCACACAAACGGACCACGTTCAAGTCGGAACGTGGCGTCACGGCAGTGCTGAAATCCAACTTCTGAGCCGAATGGAACGCCGGATTAATGCCGATTTAGCCGTTTAGTACAGTAAAAAGCATCGACTCCTGTCAGTATGATTGGTTTTCCTTGAGTAATTTTTCTTTTTCTGCTTCTCCACACATCTCTCTGCAGGTCCGAGTAGTTAACTACACTAACACGCATTTCCTATTGTCATTGAAAGGTCCTGTTCGGCCCATTAAAACACAAGGGGCCTGACTTCGCTCCATCCAAACGAACACCCATGCATTTTGTGTGTTTTTCTCCTCCACACTCCAGAGCCACTTCATTTAAATGCTAAGTAGTTTTTTGCACTGTAACAAATTGTTTATCTGCACACATACCCCAACAGCTAAAAAAAAACCAAAAAAAACCCCCGTCTCTAGGGAACATGTAGGGCACACTAACCTTTAGCGAGGAACATTAGTTAAAATGTCAAAAATGAGGCAGGAGCTGCACATGCACACAGGGACGCTACAAAAATAGCAGAGAAATAATGTCAAAACGCAAATGTAGGTCAGTATTGGGGTTTCTCGGTATTTGGCTGCAACAGCATGCAAACATGTCCTTGTTTTAAAGAAAGGACGTTCATTGAGTTTGTTTTTTCCCCTCCCCCAACGCGAAAGGATCAGAACCTTCCAGAAAACTGGAAAAAGATGAAAGATGGTGCACAAGTCTTACACCTAATAACACAGACACGAGAACCGTCGTGATGATGTCCCTGCGCCGTAACGAGGATGGCGCCTCACTCCAAGTGGTGGAAAACAAGTTCAAGCTTAAAACACGCAAAATAAAGTACACTTATGAACAGAAGCTCCATCAGCTCCCCAGCTGTGGCTACAAACAAAAATGCAAATCAGATTATCTTACAGAGCAATTTTTTTCATTATGGCTTCGCGCAGCAACATTTACCCAGAGTCCACGCTTCCCTGAATTGGGTCTGGCGACGCCCCAGGGCAGAAACACACTAAGCTCCTATCGAGCATCGACTTCTGAGAGTCCAAATCGCTCTGACAGCATTATGGATTTTCCAGAAGCTGTTAACTTCGTGAGGAGATCAGGTGCTTAACGAACTGCAATTAACAGACGACTGCAAAGCTCCCATATGCCCGGGTCCCAGAATCAAGCTGCATATAATCACATTTACACAAAGAAAAGCCAGTTCCATATGTGAACACTATGTGTATATGCTACATGGCCAAAAGTTTGTGGACACCTAACCATCCTACCTACACAAGGGTCTTCTGCAGTATGTTCTCACAAAGTTCTAAGCACCCAGGTTGTCTTTGTATGCTGGAAGCATTAAGATTTCTCTCATGTGGGTGAAAGAAAGATCCCCGAACCTTGTGGTGCTTGTACTGTAAATATCGTTTCCCAAGTTTGGACGAGAAGAAATCGAGCTCAGCTCAGAACCCTGACCTCAATATCTCTGAATGTCTTTGCACCCCAGGCATCGTCGCCTAACAATCAGTACCCGCCTGACCTGAATGTCCACAAATGTCCAAAAGCCAGGCTTCAGAATCTAGTGGAAAGTCTTCCCAGGAGAGCACAGGCTCCCAGGAGCATCCAGAACCAGCTCCATGTTATGTTAGGCCTGTGGTTTGGGAAAAAACATATGGGTGTGATGGGTGGGTGTCCACATATTTTTGGTCATATATAACATTTTATATATTACATACATATACAGAGTGGAACCTTGGATTGCGAGTAACTTGGTCTGCAAGTGTTTCACAAGACGAGCAAAAATCTTGACGAGCAATAAATTTTGACTTGGTTAACGAGCGATGTTTTGCAACACGAGTAGTATTCGTCTACCGAGCCTCACGTGATCACAGCTTCTCTCTCTCACTCGCTGCGGGATTGGGGCTTCCGTGCTAGTATATACTGTTAGTGTGTGTGTGTGTGTGTGTCACTCATCTGTTTAATAACGATGCAATGTCGCATTTCCTCAAAAGGAGGCAAAAGCAGCGATCGTTGGATAGTTTCCTTGTTAAAGTCGCACGAAAAGAGAAAGATCCCAGTGAGCGACAGACTGCAGTGTTTCTGTGAGTTGTAGTGAAAGTAACACACAATAATCCTCCTCCTCTCTCCTGCTGTCTGTTATGGATCTTCCTATGCGGAGCAGAGCGTGTGTGCAGCGCACCCGTTTCGGGTACTCCCGATGATGGTGCATGCTGGAGGACTCGCACCATGCTCGCACGTCATGTGGGTTACTACAGGTGTTCTGCATTAGGACTGATTATATAGACTATATATAGACTGACTCATGAACGCTAAGTTTGCGAAGCATTAGTTTGCGTTTCCCCGCGCTATCGCCTAGCCATGTTCTAGTGTTTACCTTGCTCAGGTTTTTGACTCTTGTTTATACTCCAGTTTCCGTGTTTTTGTTGTAGCCTTTGATATTCCTGTTTCGAACACTCTCTGGTGTCCCTCACACCGGCCGCGAGTCTTTTCAAAGCTAAAGTGCAGGTTATTTTGTTTTATGTATATTTACTTTTATATTTTGTATGAATCATTTTTATATCAATATTTCTGGGTTGTGAAACGAATTATCGGAGTTTCCATGATTTCTTATGGGGAAACCCGCTTTGATATACGAGTGCTTTGGATTACAAGCACGTCTCCGGAACGGATTATGCTCACAAACCAAGGTTCCACTGTATATAGGAGGTCCTCGGGTTACAACAGTCTCGAAATATGACGTTTCGAGTTTACAACGCTCGCTCCCATAAAAACCTTTAAAAAATTGAGACATGAGCGTTTGGGTTTATGGCGTTAGCATCGTACTTACGGACTACGTGGGCGAACTAGTCTGGTTGTGCTCGGCAGAAGAATACGCAGTAACGCAGCGTATGAGTGAGGAAGTTGGCGAAGTTGACTGTAAAAAAAAATAAAAAAACGCAAGTGTTTTGTTTGTGTCGCTTTCTTTGGCGACTTTTCGGCCCTTATCACGGCTCCTAAATGAAAGTCTGAGTCTTCAGATGGTCGTGCTTTGACGAAGAGGAAAGCCGTCAGGATGGAAGTGAAATTCGACGTTGTAAAGAGATCAGAAAAGGGAGAAACAGCCCCGGATATCGGATGTCAGTGTTTCTGGTCCTACAGCGTCGTGTACAGGACAGGATATTTACGTCCTTTTCCTTTTTCTGTGTCTTAGTTAGTTGTGTTTTATGTTCTAGATTACGACTGTACACCTGTGTTAGGATCGGGAAGTGACTTAGGCTAGGGTGTGTTTCCACTTACGCCAAAATTCAGGTTCCATCCACTGTTATAGGAACGGAACCATGTCGTAACCCGAGGACCTCCTGTATACGTAGTTGTGATTTGTGTCTTATTCTTTCTATATTTTTTTAAACAATGGATTCAAGAGTGCTATGTGAGATTTGTTCAAATTTTATCACTGCTTATTATTAATAAACAAACCCTGATAGACATCATTTTGTCCCAAGCTTGGTCCTCATCCATAGGCTGTTTAGATATGAGCTCTAACTACCTCGAAGTCAGGTGTATTTATAGTGAGGTTTGAATAATTATGCGACTATCCATGGCAAATTTAGGGCTTTTCACAGCAATGGGGGTGAATACTTTACTTTTGCAAGCACAAGATTTCCAATTTCTATGAGGAAAGAACATCCTTGTATGAAACGTACTTAACCCTGATTATGTACAGTATTTCAGTTCCAGGTTAAACACTACACGATGGGGGGGGGGGGGGGGTGAATACTATTAAATTATATTATTATATATATTATTATTGATATTACACATACCCAATTCAAACATTTTTAATCATAACAACTCCCAACTGAGTTCAGGTTAAAATTCTGATCCACAATCACTCTTTCGCTGGCAATTTGTTGACAAGTCTCCACCTCCTGATGCGCGTTATGCGTTCTAGAAACGGCCCCAACTATCGCGATGCTGTATTTCCGAAACAACAGGAACGGGGTTGGAAATTTTGGGCTCGAAAGTTCACATTAAATGCCAGTGATACTCGTGCATTAATGCCTTAGGTAAGGGAAAACAGAAGAGCAGAAGAGCAGCTGTTCTTCAGGTGACTGAGAATGTCAAGGCAGGACGTGCTCAGACTGTCACCGACGCCAACGGTCTGTCCACGACCGCACTGAGGGATATTATAGTCGACTTGCGGCGCATAAACCCCTCATTACAAAGACGAATGCACATTTGAGACTTCAGTGATGCAAGAAACACAAGCGGTGGTCTACAGAGAGGTGGGAGAGGGAAAAAAAAAGCGCGGGTGGGTCAGATGAGTCATCCTTTGCCGTATTCTCAACAAGTGCGCCGGTCCAGCGTGTGTGTGGTGTTCTTCCCGAGACCCGTGCAGGTCTGATTGCTCTATAGGGACGTTCTCACTGATCACCTTTGTCTTGTAATGAACCCGATGGGAGAGGTCTCTCCCAGGATGTCTCCACCCCCACCCACGGGGCACCGCGGGCTCACTGGATGGTCTGATGAGCATGAAAATGATGGAAATTATATGTCATGGCCTTCACAGTCTCCAGATCTCGACCCGAATGAACACCGATGAGAGGTTTGGGAACTGTATGTTAGACAGAGCTCACAATCACCATCGCCAAAACATTGTCTGTTTTGGGGAAATCTTTTGAAAGGATGGTGTTTAGCGTTATAGGACAGGCCGGGAGATGTGTATAATCTCTGTCAAGGTGCACTGAAGCTGTTCTGGGACTTTTTTTACGGACAGAGAGAGAGAGAGAGAGAGAGAGAGAGAGAGAGAGACTGAGAGAGCGTGTAAAGGGGACAAGTCTAAGAGATATGAGAGAGTTAACCCAATAGAGCAAAGACCAAAAGGCAGCGAGACGGGGGACAGAGTGAGACAGACAGTAAGAGCGAGGCATGGTTAAAAACACGACACGAGACAAAGAACGAGAGGAAACGAGATCAGAGAGGGGAAAAACACGGAAAGAAGTCGAGAGACGGACTGAGTAAAAGAGGTGTGCGAGAACTGCACAATGTGAGGTGAAAGAAGGAAACAGACTGGTGGAAAAAAAGAAAGCAAACTAACAAAAGAAAGAAAGAAAGTAAGCAAATGAAAGAAGGAAACAGGCCGAGGAAAAAAATAAAAAAAAGAAAGCAAATGAAAGAAAGAAAGAAAGAAAGAAAATGAAAGAAGGAAACAGGCCGAGGAAAAAAATAAAAAAAAGAAAGCAAATGAAAGAAAGAAAGAAAGAAAGAAAGCAAACAGACCGGGGAAAATTTTTTTAAAAAAGAAAGTAAATGAAAGAAAGAAAGAAAGAAAGAAAGAAAGAAAGAAAGAAAGAAAGAAAGAAAGAAAGAAAGAAAGAAAGAAAGAAAAAGAAAGAAAGAATTGTCGACCAGACCAGGGGAAAAAAATAAAAAAAAGCAAATGAAAGAAAGAAAACAAATGAATAAACGAACGAAGAAGAATCACCTTCCAACATTTATACGAACCCCTGGGTTGTAAATCTTAAAATCGGTTTTGGATGATGTGCAACTGGAGAATCTTAGAACTTTAGCTCGCCTTAATATTGGACAAAATCCAGAAATAAAAACTGCGTACACTTAAAGGGGGAGAAGGCGATTCGGGAGAAAGATTTGTTGATATTTGAGCTCAACATCCAAACCAGTACAGCGGACCCTCGGCTCGTGAACGCATTGGATGGCGAACAAATCAATGTACAAACTAAATCCCTGAACAGATTTTGTCCCGACCGACGAACAAATCCTCGCCTGACGTACAGACGGCCGACCCACGCTTCCCACCAGAAACATTCAGTTCCGCTCAAGCACTCGTGGTGTGAACGTGTTCGACGCATTTTTCCGTTGTGTTTCTCTGCATTTTTGCTCTATAAGCTTCAT
>JAQLOM010000019.1:9526741-9541342 GCA_030068315.1 Chrysichthys thysi
TGTGTGTGTGTGTGTGTGTGTGTGTGTGTGTGTGTGTGTGTGTGTGTGTGTGTGTGTGTGTGTGTGTGCTTGCGTGTGTGTGTGTTTATTTAAACCAGTGCAGGTAGTTTGACTTCACAGCAGGAAAGCACATGTTGTTACTGCACGAGCCGCCGTAGGTGGGAGGGCACATTGAGCATGGCACGCCCACTTTATAGGGAGCTTCACCGATCCAATTACCCCTAAAAACCCACAAGAACAGAAAACAATCATTAGACACCTGTTGCAGGGAATCCAGAAGAACGTAACTAACTGGTTGTGCTTTCTAGATGGGAAGTGTGGCGACAGTGGTAGCCAATCACGTAGCTCTGTGAGCTCATGTATGCAGAAGAGGGTAGATAGCACTTTCCTGAGAATGTCTTCAGCTGTCCTGTGAGGTCCAGAACGTTCACAAAGATGCTTTTTGGATGGTGATTTGTCGTGTCAGTGAGCTAGTGGGTATAACTTCTCGTTTCAGTTATGCCATGCCGTGGACTGGAAGTGTCTAAGTGTTTAAGTCATGAGGAGCATCTATGTCGAATTGTGTAACTATTGAATTACGTGATGTAAAACATCTGTATGACCTTCTGACATATTGACATCGCTGCTACTTCTGGCAAGAGGTCACCCTGTGGAATTGCGACCTTGTTTGTCTGGACCATAGACATCTGGCCGCCAGCATTAGGGAACTGGTGTCCTATCTGGACAGTAAGGACAATTATCGATTGCAGAGTCCAGTGCGTACTGACCTCATGCACTTCTACTACACAACTGTCCTGTATTGCATTAAAGCTAACTAATTACTTTCATCAGATAACAACCTGACCTCTGTCTGGTTCCATAGGGAAGAAAGAAGGTGAGTTTGACACCGTGGTAACAAATTCGACTTTAAGTACCAATCTAGACGAGTCAACAGTAGAACTTTGTGTTCTTTCGTCCAGGTGGATTTTATTGTGATCTTCATCCAGCAGAACTGTTCTCAATTGTTTTTGCTTTCATTCACTTTTATTTATTTATATTAAAAAAAGTTTCATGGTGGAAAGCTCGTTTCTAGTATTGTTCTTCGTTCTATAAACATTTCAAATGGGACATTTAGATCCCAGCCAAAGGGTTAATATTGTGATATTGAGACACATCTGGTGTGTATTTCCTCAGGCTCAGCTGCACACTGGGACCGATTGTGCTTCTTTCGTCATAATTACCCTGAATCTGGTTCACATGCTGAAAAGTCACTGCTCGTCAGTCGTTTCAACATTTGTAGTTAACAAAAAAATCCAATAAAAAAAGGATAAATGTTGACTTTTTGAGGCTACTTAATCTAAACCGATATATTGACATTTTTTTATTATTATTATTATTATTATTATTATTATTATTATTGGAACTTTTAACCACCTTAATTGAACACAGCCACTTTTCTTACTCCGTTACTGGGACAGGAGTTCAGTCCATGTTGTTGAAGGAGAAAAATCTCCATATTCAGGGAAGCATAACTCGAGGAAGTTCCTCTGCTCCTTTAACATGTTAATAGTGCACTTCATTAGAGTTATTGCTTAAATGTTGTCTCCCCCCACCCCCGTTTGTTTACTCTTGTATTTTATTCAGGTTCACAGGTGCTCCCCGAGTTTCGATGGCCCGACATACGATGTCTCGAAGCTCTGATGACGATTGTGATCCTCTAAAAATCGTAAAATATTTAGAAAATATTTTAAAGTCGCGGGCAGGCATCGCAGGCAGGCCAGCGTAACAGCGTGTGACGTACGCGGACGTTCAACCGACGCCCGGAAGTGCGCGAATAACACCCAGATACCCGGATCACTCACCTCGCGCGATACCTCATTCTCTCCCGCAACTCACGGAGTTACCTTGTGTATCGGTGTACTGTACAGGGCATTACCGCAGGTTTTTTGTGATTATTAATGAAACAGCTTCAGCGGTGGCTGTCTGTAGCCGGAGCTCAGTATTTGTGTAGCGGGGTGTCGTGGGCAGACGGAGCTCAGAGACACAGTGCGGCTGCCTCCACCAGGTGTGGACCTCTCTCACAAACTCTCTCTTTTGACAGAAATGTGATTTCAATGAAGTCTTCAGTGAGTGTGTGTGGACTTCTCCAGGAAAAGACTCCTGGGTAGGCTAGGCTAAGCTAGCCTAAGTTTAGGCTAGTTAGGCTAAGCGTAACTTTAGGACTACTGGTATTTATTCGGTCCAGAACATTAGATGGGATTATTACTGGGATTTTTTTTTAAACACCTCATTTTTAAGCAGCTGAGCTGAGAAACAGTCTGCCAAGAAATGGTCAGAGATGGTCCTGTGTGGTCTACTCTCATGGCCAGTTTGGGTAAAGGAGAGCTGACACATTACTGGGAACTACAGATGGGCTATGGTCAGTAATTCTATATTTAGAAAGTAAACAAAATTGTGGATGAATGTGATGATATTAACAGTGAATGCAGGCATAAGATATGTATAAAGTGGAATATAAAGTGGAAACTAACTGTTTATCTAATACACTTATATGTTATCTTTGAGGTTATCATGTAATATTTGACCAATTATTGGGTGAAAAAACATGTTTGGTCATTTCAATACGGACATCCCAAAAGGGCCCCCATGCCTCTCCGTGACATTGCAGGACCAGATGGATTTCTTTCTTTACATATATATATATATATAATTCATTTCACATTTGAAATGGAAATGGCGTACGACCGCTATTTGTTGAAAAATGAAATTGATGATTAACAAACTTATTTTAGAAATACTGCATTTTATTTTTTCCCCTTGCGCTCAGTGAGCGACGCCACTGGGGAATCAGCTAGTATATAAATAAATAAATAAATAAATAAAGTGCTAGATAGTACATTTGGAGCTAAAGGACACTATACATTGTATTTATGGCAACTCTGTAAATAGATTTCAATGTGTGTGTGTGTGTGTGTGTGTGTGTGTGTGTGTGTGTGTGTGTGTGTGTGTGTGTGTGTACACTTACTTTCCTGAATAGTTACACACCAAATACGTTGCTCTCCTCCACACCGAGCCCCACACATTCATATTGTGACATGTATTGATGGCACATCCGACTTTATTCGACGTGGCCCAAACCATCTGCAACGTCCAATCAGAAACATCCATAAATGGGAAATGACTTTTACACTCATTGAGTATCTTTCTTACCGATGTCCCGCCTAGATGAAAACAATATTTAACCTAATACACTACCGCAATCATTGCTAACATGATTATGTATTATTATTATTATTATTATTATTATTATTATTATTATAATTATTATTATTATTATCTAAATACAAACATTGGCTACCTATTTTCTTTCTTATCTTTAAAACGTGAACTGTGCTTATAGTTTTATGCCAAAAAAAAAAATTCCCATGATTCTCCAATTGTCCCGCACAGAGTACCTGCTTCTGCAATAAACTCACCTGTGTGTAATGTGTGCACATGGGCCCGTAGCATTTAAGAGGGCATCTGGGATTGCAATCGCGTGGATATGGGAAAGCATAATCTTTCACTTCATCATACCATGGTTTCACCAGCTGCAGGATGGATCTGTACCTAAAACGTCCAAAAACAAGTCAAGTGTTACTGAGGAGACGTACAGTGGAGCTGCACAGCATGGGATCCACAGACAAATATGACAAATAAAGAAAAACATATAAAGAAAAACAAATAAAGAAAAACATAGCCTACATTGTTTAATACGACAACCAGAAGCCTCCAAACGGGTATCAGGGGCCAAAACAAGGCTCTTTAACCCTGGGAGACCCAGACCACCTTATCATAATAGGAAAAATATCTCCATTGGGGAAAATGATGATACAGACTCAATGAACCCAAAAACAGGTATTGGTTTTGTTTGCTTGCTTGTTTTAATTAACCCTTTCCTACTATATGTTATGAAAGGGTCCTTATGAGACCTCCTGGGATGTCCCCTAATGTCCAACAACCAATGAGTAGGTTGAAGATATGGGGTGAAATAAAAGTATGACCCCAGGGGTGCTCAGGGTTACTTGTACTGGGGTGATAACCACCATTTTTCCTAATGATATTCCCTGAATTGGGGCGTTAATGAAGGTGGTAACAAGCCCTGTGAAGCCGTCACTCCAAAAACATTGATCTGGTGACAGCGAAAGTCATGGCATATAATTTACATCCTCTGCATATTCATTAAACCACGCCGTGAGGCCTCGCGCCCTGTGATGGGGGCGGATTCAGGCTGGACGACGGCACTCCTGTTGATTTTTTTAGTGATCATTCCATCTAAGAGCACGAGTAGACCAAAACCATGGCCAAAAAAGCCAATATGTTCCATTAATTTGCTACCCTTTTATTCCATTGATACGTAACCCCAAGGTGGACCATGAAAAAGTCACTCAGCGAGTGTGGCACCAATATTAGAGGTGGGCTACTTTTTCATGGGCCACCCTGTGTATTTTGAGATGTATGTTT
Organism: Chrysichthys thysi; assembly: GCA_030068315.1. Classification (NCBI taxonomy): domain Eukaryota; kingdom Metazoa; phylum Chordata; class Actinopteri; order Siluriformes; family Claroteidae; genus Chrysichthys; species Chrysichthys thysi. Next base: position 9,531,224 of record JAQLOM010000019.1, read on the forward strand.
GATGTATATATGTATGTATGTATGTATGTATACCCAAATCCAACCTCACAAAGACTTAATTGATTGATAGGTTCAGTAAGAAATATGTACATGTGCAATATATACCTTCCAGTTCGTACAGAAAGGTTTTGCCCGAGGAATCGGAGTAGATTGCGAGGCCCGTGTTCCCAGAGACACATCGCAGCCCACTCTTCTGCTCTCTGAGCGAGGGTTTCATCCCACATCTGCAAAAAGCATCAGTCGCTGTAATTAATTATTAGATCACTGATTAGGTTTCCCGTAAATACACTTTGTCAAAGTCTGGAGCAGCAATTACAGAACACCTTCAGGTGAATGATGCTGGAAGATTTCAGAAAAAAAACGAGCCACAATGTTCTCCTTACCTCAAGAGCCTTGTTGGTGTGATTTATTTATTACATATGTTGCTGGGATAACTCGAATTCCTTTTATTCTTAGCACCATTTTGGATCATTCCACCTCCTAGGCCCAAATCCCAAATGTAATCGGAAAGGAAGGTTTACAGACGTGATGAGGTTGCGTTTTGGTCGGTAAATTGGTAAATACCGACTATTGCTTTTAGTTTCAAACGCGAGAACTTTACTAAGCTGTATACAGTTATGTGAAGGTAGCGTGTGAAAATCTAGGCTCGAATTTACAAACATTCAGGAAGATAAATCGTCTATTGCTTCTTCGCAACATTAGCATCATGCATCCGTTCATGCTATTTGACGACAATCATGTTTTGGTAGAGAGTTCAGGACACGTTTTGGTAGGTGACTATGTTAGAATAAGTGGAACACAGGGTGCATTTCTGTTGACAAGTATGGAATTTCTTCTTTTATCTAACTTTACACTTATTTTTTATTTTTTATTTCCATCTTTATCGGGAAATATCCACAGAAGCGAAGCCTCGTCAAAAACACTAATGACCATTCATGCTACTATTTGGCTAAATCAGTGAGGTGGACTAGCATTTAGCCCTGACGCAGTAGACAAGCTCTTCATTATTCCAGGAAAACCTATATACACAGAATAAACTCTTAGAAATCAACATAGCAAACTGGACGTTTCCTGGTTCCTGAAGTGGTACCATCATGGGGACATGTTTCGCATCATTAGGTTATGACTTTTACCTGGTGCGTGTGATGTACCTTGAATTAGCTTATGGGTAAAGTAAAGGTAGGTAGATTTGTTGGTGGCCTTTAAGGTCTATCTGTGTAATTTATTTTTAAAGATGTAAACATACATACTCAGGGTATGAAAGATGTCCTTCTTGATGATATACTAGCCCCGGGAACAAGGAAAGTTACAGTTTAGTACCTTTATTTCCCAGGGTGTAAAATATTATGTGATTGGCCGACAGTGCAGGGCTGAAAATGAGAAATACACGTGGCTGTGAAATATTCCCATTTCATGATCTTTCCAAAAGAAGTAAGAGAAAATCTGATCACCATACCTTCACCAAACAACTGAAAAGGCCATTAAAAAAAAAAAAGTCCTAAATCGTTCTGGGTCGAAGACGGAAAACGACACTGTTAATTACGCCATTGCTTTTTCTTCTTTTACCCAGAAGGACCGAGCAAGGTTAATCCATCCATCTTTAGCAAGCTGTTCTTGTTAAGTATTTGGTAAGCTCGAGCCCCAGCAACTTTGGTGGTCTGGGTTATTTGAATCTTTACAACAGCTGCACATTAGGTGGACGTTCAGAGAGACATTTGTTCTAACAGATCGGCTATAATTGTAGGCAAAGTGCAGGTCCCAGGCTGCATTCCAATACGCCTACTTGGGTGTTAAATGGACCTGTTGTTATGATATACTCATCATGATCAGTATTGTAAAATACCCCTATACAGCATGTCCCAAATTTGGTATTGCTCTTATACTGCAGAAATTGACCCACCCTAATACGTTTTCTATTCGTTAAAGAATGACATCATGCATTTTTATCTGTTTATAGTTACATTAGGGTGTGGAACATCCATGAGAAATGTTAGGTTCTGTCGTCACTGGATGTTTAAGCAGCGTCAGGCTTGGGGGGGGGGGGGTTTGTTTGGTTTGGGGTGGGTTTTTTTTTTAACTCTCTTGATGTCAATAAGACAAAAATGTTTAGCTCAGGGGGTTAAGACGTTGGACTACTGATCGGAAGGTTGGGAGTTCAAATCCAAGCACCGCCAAGCTGCCAATGCTGGGCCCTTGAGCAAGGCCCTTAACCAGCAACCAGTTATATAAATGAGATAGATAAATGTAAGTCGCTCTGGATAAGAGCGTCTGCCGAATGACTGTAATGTAAAAGTCACAGCTTGTCGTATTACTGAGAAATGCTAAAGTCCTGCATTGTCTTGAATGCTTTCCTCTGAAAATCTATGCATAGAAAAACAGACATGTGGCCTGTCACGTCAAATCAGGTCATCAGTCACGTCGCACAGGATGGTTTTGCGCTACGGCCAGTAAGGTGGCGTAGGCGGAACTGTTCAAATCTTCAATTTTGGCAAAAAAAAATTTTTTTAATTGGTTGAGAAATACCTTATGTTCCTGATCCTTCAGTAGAACTGAGAAATTTGAATCCTAAACATAGTTTTAACGCACTTTAATGAACCCTGTCCAAGCTGCTTACTCCAGTTTTGACCAAACAACAGGCTTTTTTTCCTGCTTAACAAGTGCAGTGCTGACAAAGTTATTTTTAGGATTAGCAGGGAAATCCTGGGGTCAAAACAAGCCTGAGGATTCCCCCTTTTGCCTAATGTGACGGAATCCTTATTTAACTCCGGTGGTCCCCATTTGGGGATCATATATTGAATGGCATAAAAATAGATGGCATGTGCCATGATGCCCATTTGGGACTTTTACTAAAAATTGAAATTTCAGAAAAACTAACAGTCATATTTCTTGAAAGTAGGTGTTTTTGTTACTATTTGGATGTAAATGAATAGAAATGCATGAAATTTTTCAGATTTTTTTTTGGCAGTTAATGGGTTAAATATTCTAAAAATAAGTTTCCGACGGAGATTCCAGACGCTCCCCCAGTCGCCATCTTGCTGTGTTGACATATGGACATTACATAGTGATAACCTTGGTATCAATAGGGAACTTACTGAACCAGGAACTTGAAAATATACACAACTCAAATCACCCAAAATGCCACTTAATAGCGGACAGATTCATAGAAATAAACTTGATTGCGTTTATACAGGGTGGGCCATGAAAAAGTAGCCTGCCTCCAATACCAGTGCCATGCTCTTTGGGCTACTTTTTTGTGGCCCACCCTGTACTTAAATTCATTCAATAAAACATTTTAAAAATTGTTCTTCTTTAGAAAAGAAAGCCCCCCACCCCACACACACACACAAACACACAACTTATTTGAATGATCCATTTCCATCAAATCATGGAATGCATTTTCTTTCTCATCGTAGCTTGACAAATCGGGGCTTTTTCTGTCTCCCTTGTGTCTAATATCAGCACTTTCTAAAGACATTCAGATTCGATTCTGAACAAGATTTTACACCTGTGAGTGTACAAGGCAATTTCCCCCGATATATGCAGACGCTACCTAGATGTGTTTGTACTTAGCCACATGCTAGTTTTTAACCAAGCAAACTATAATATTTTCCTGCTACACGTTGGAACCAAAACATTGGTTTACACTGAATTAATTAAAAATATCGTAAACTTTCCAATCAAGGATAATGACGCAGGAAGCTATTTCAAACACTTACACGTACATGTTAGCATTTTCCTGCGGATTTCCAGCGGATTTCCTGAAACTTTCTGAGTTCATCCATGCTATGATGTGATGGCTTGCTTACGAAACTTACCTAAGAGACAAACTTTTGATTGATGGGATTTGGACCAGTAGTTTTAAAGAAACTGACAGCACCGTGTGAAATCTTTGTAATCTGATTATAATAGCATACATTGTGCTTGACACATAAAAAAACCCCACCATCTTTTTTTTTTTTTAATAAAGAATTTCCTCACATCCGAAGTTGTAGGTGAAGTACCGTGATCTCCGATGCTGATGCTGATGCTGAAACGGTCAAAGGCAAAAACGTTTCTCCGCTACCTTACCTTAACATAGCTAATGCTAAAAATCCCCACGTCACATCTACTGATTTTGTACAGAAACCCACAGCATGTGTAGATTTCCTGAATAACTTGGAAGGGGGGAGAAAAGGAAGAATAAATGACAATTTAATAAAAAAGTTTATATTTAATACCTGCCCGGCGAGTGTAATTTACCCTGCTCGAAACTTACCTCAGTAAACGAGTACATAGTACCAAGCGAGAAATGTCCCAGATGGAAGGAAAAGAAGTCCGTAAGTGCAGTTAGGCGCTCGTAATCTTACCAATTAATCTTCCCATATCTGTCAGCACTGTCTTCCTATTGAACAACAGTAATATTTTTTCATGTAATCTGCCTGGAAAGACCGATTTCCTCTTGAACTGAGCATCTGAACCCAGTGAACTTGACTCAGGTCACGCACACAAGCGGAAATCGTTCTTTCTGCCCAAACATATCAATGACAGGATGCTAAGGTTAGTAACGTTTTCTTACCATGTATTCCATGTTGGAAGCCAGCGGGAAAACGCTTCCTCGGACTTTATTGTGGTAATCGAGAATGGCCAGCCGGTCGTCTTGGGAAATGTACCTCTTGCGTCTGGTTTTGGGAAAGTTCACGTGGTCCACGTGATATCTGGAGCTATTGTCAGAGAAACCGGTGGCCGGGGGAGCCGAGACGGTGGAATTAAATGCTGCAAGTACACTTGCTGCTCCACAAGACATGCAGATGAGCAGCAAATCGATGGCCAAGCTGTGCTCATTCATCATAACCTTCTGGAGGTTTTGGCTCAGGAAATCCCTTCTTCAAGATCTGTCTGCTGGAGAAGGGACAAAAGGAAAAAAAAATAGAAAACCTTCACTGACTTGGCTCTGCACTTTCACAAATTCTCTGCAAGAATCCAAAGCGCTTTCGGACTTTTAACTAACAAGAGCACGTTCATCCATTTGCTTCTACTGTTAAACAACCTATGCACAATCCAGCTGCAGTTTAGAACTCTGTACCTTCACTAAAATGATGAAAGTGTGGCTTGGTTTGGAGAAACAGGTCCTTATCCCTGTGCCTATGTGTGCATGTGTATTCGTGTATGTGTGTGTGTCCGAAAGCCAGCGTGTCTGTAAAACTCCTCCTGTTGTAAAAGACAAGATGACTCTGCTTTCAGCGAGGAGCTCCTGCCTTTTTATAGCACAGTGACTGTCACAGGGAGGAAAGAAAAAAAAGAGGAAAAAAAAAAAAAAAACTCCTGCAGGGCTTTCTGAAGGTGTTTTGGAGACCGAACCCATCACCTGAAACACATCACTCGCAGACGTAATGCCTTGTTTCTCTCGCCCATTTCCTGGCAGGTTTAATCATAACATCTGCTTTTGGTTTGCACAGCTGGCAAGGGTAGAAAAGAAAACACAAGATAAGCGAGGAAATTATCCTCTGACCCCCGAAACACAGATCAGCACTGTGCGAAGCCTGCGCGCTCCGAGCCAAGTCTGACGCCAAACCCCAGATCAGGCAAAGACGTCTTTCTGGACGTCATAATATCCTGATAAATCACACCTTTATGCGGCGGCAAACAGGGGGAACACAGCACATGGTGAAATTCTGACCTTTACGTGACGGTGCAAGATAATATTTAAAGAAGAAGAAAAAAAGATATTTCAGGGGCATGTGACATATTACTGATGATAGATAGATAGATAAATAAATAAATAAGTAAATAAATACGTATGGGGATGATTATTGAGCTTCAGTCCATCGGCGTCTCCTTTTAAGCAGAAATACACTAAATTATTATAGACTAGCATGTCATACAGGCGGCATGGTGGTGTGGAGGTTAGCCCTGTCGCCTCGCAGCAAGAAGGTCCTGGGGTCGATCCCCGGGGTCGACGTGGGCGCCTTTTTTCCTGTGTGGAGTTTGCATGTTCTCCCCGTGTCAGTGTGGGTTTCCTCCGGGTTCTCCGGTTTCCTCCCTCAGTCCAAAGACATGCCCAGATTAGGGGGATTAGACTGATTGGCGACTCTAAATTGCCCGAATGGTTGTCTGTCTCTGGCGACCTGCCCAGGATGTACCCCGCTGGGATCGGCTCCAGCTTCTCCCCACCGCGACCCTGAACAGGTTTAAGCGACAGAAGATGAGTGAGTGAGTGAGCATTACAGGTGTGACCCTCACACCCAGTAAAACAAACAAAACAAGAAAAAAAACCAAAACGACAAATGTAGCTTTAGCTAAAAAAGCGTCCATCACGTTACCTGTTTTTTCTTCTTCTTCTTCTAAACGACAGGGAAATACTTATTGCTAACGTCCCGCTGAAAACTCCTGGCTTGTTTTTTTGTTTTTTTTCCCCCAACGTCCAGCTGTCCACGTTGGGTGAGCATGTGCGCGGAAGACTCAGATTACTCTTCTCGGTTGACGGGAACACGATGTGGTCTCCTGCCGTTGTGTCGTGTGTGTGTGTGTGTGTGTGATCTCAGCATTCTGAGATGCTTTTCTGCTCAGTACGGTTGTAAAGAGTTGTGATTTGAGTTACCTTCACTTTTCTGTCAGCTAAGGTCATTTTAGCGTGATCCCTGGATGGGTTGTTTTTTGGTTTTTGCACCATTCTGTGTAAACACCAGAGACTCCCAAGAGATCAACAGATTCTGAAATCCTCATACCTAGGACCTGCAACAACGCCATGGTCAAACTCCTTGAGATCACATTTTTAGTCCCGGTCTGACGTGAACGCTAACCCAACTTCTTAAGCTGAATGTGCACGATGTTATACATCACGCTGCTGCCCCATGATTGGCTAACTGGAGAAGATGTTCCTAATAACATCGACGTTAATTTGTATATTATTATTACTCCTACTTTAAAAAAACAAAAAAAAACAAAAATGAGGGTGAGCATTGAGCTGCTAATATCATTCCCTAAACTCTAGTGCTACGTGATACTGGCTAAAAACAACTGGGCGGAAAAAACCCACATAAACAAAGGAAGCTAGGCTAGCTAGTCCTAATTAGCTCCCATATTAAGTTTGCTCCATGTGTCAGAACCGTCTGCGTCAGTCCTCCACTCATTTAAAACTTCTAAACTAAAACGGTGATACGTTTAACAGGTGAGCACAAAGTGAGCAACATGCTAATGCTGCAAACAGTGAATAAAAGCTCAGGCCCAGGTTAGCGCCATGCTAATAAAGCGTTTTAATTCTAGGCTAAGATCTGGGCTTCGACACTGCTAACCAGCTAACTATGCTAGCATCCTGGGTTACATTTCTTCTACTGCTAACTTTTCCCCTCGGTTTTTAGAAAATGAGTCGTTTTGAAAGCATCAAACTGACTGGTATATTTGTAAGGCATTTGTGCAGATTGTGTTTCCTCTCAAAAGCGTGTGTGTGTGTGTGTGTGTGTGAACTTGATCATATCCCACAACGACCCAAGGCTCCATATGGTCACACAGTAACCCAACAGTTGTTTGAACATGTGTGAACACTTGAAGGAAGTCCAGCAGGTTTTACGGCCTGGCAAGATCCAGGTCCCTCAAATCTATTTGTTTCTTTCTGGTATTTATTGTAATTTGCTGTACTGTAAAGACTACACTTGTTCGGCGCTGGATTCCAGCAGTGTTGGCATGCCCGAGCGTCCACGGTGCCAGCAGCTGAGGCCCTTCAGCAGGTCATCATTTTCGTTGGCAGCTGGTGAACAAATTAAAGTAGTGTGACGCAGGATTTCTCCCCCTCCCTCCCGTGCTCGAGCTCTAAAAACCCCACCGTTTCCAAACTTTCTTGGAAGTGATGCTGTGTAAAGCCTGAAATCATGCCACGAGAGCATGAAGGCTCTTAGCCCCGCTGCACGGTGAAATCGTGCGGACGGCTAGTTTCTAAGATGTGCCTTAGTGGGAATGGTTGCCGTTGTGCTATGGGAACCTAAGGACGTCTCGTGGGAAGATCGTGTGCATCGCGTGAACGATGGGCAAATTTTTTAATCTGGTGCAACTTGTGAATAAGACACAGGTTTTTTTGGGCGTTCGGGGTTTTTAGTTTTGATTTTGTTTCTCTAGGCAACTGGAAATTGTGGACACAACCGGAATACGCTTGCTAACTGTTGAAGTTAAACAATTTAGCATGCAGCAGTGGATGTCTTTTGTACAGTACAAGCGTTGTCAGAGCATGTCAACAGGGGGAAAGAAAATCAATCCATCCAGAATATGATCATTTCTCTTTCAGACGTGCGAGTAGGAAAAGTTCATGCTTGATTAAATGACGCTACGAGGATCCCCAAGTCCGACTCCTAGCGGAACTTCCGTGCCTCCAGGTATACACAGGAACACCAACACCGTGGCACAAGTCGTTAACTTACAGCTCTGAGTCATTTTTTTATTTATTATTATTTCTTTCTTTCTTTATTTATTTTGGTGGAAAAAGCCCAAAAAGGTGGCTGTTTCCTGGTCTATCCATGGGCCACGCCCAACGCAAAACAATCAAAATAGCATGGTGCTAATTAAAAGCCATGTTGGTGGCCATATTGTGTCGGCGTGTTATTTTTGAAACACTGATTAAATACGATAGGATATGGCTTCTGATGGAGCAAAGGTCATATCCAGGGAGGTCAAATTAACTAGACATGGTGAATGCGGTAGTTAGAAAGCTAGCTACATTTGGTTTCAGGTTGTTAAAAGAAGACCTGTATGCATCTGTCATGCAATAAAATTGAACTGACAAACAGTTTCTGCCAATTGTTATTTAACAATAATGTTGAGCCATGATACTCAAACTAGGGGTGTAATGCAATTGCAATATTTGTACCTAATCTGTATTTGTCTGGTGCCTCAAGTGCCTCCGTGTCTTAGAGTCCATGGTCACGAGTGAATCAAGTGCAGTGAGATTTTTTCCCCTCTCGCCCCGCCTGTTTTTACAAACGAGGATTTTATATCCAAGCTCAAACTATTTTCTAAACTGGACTTTCAATCGAAACAGGAGGGAATAAATAAAGTGTGTGTGTGTGTGTGTGTGTATCCGTAAGGTAGACACCGCTAACTGAGAGATTAATGAAGAAAACCAAATGAATGCAGAAATCACGTAACGAAATGCTGCTGCGTCACCAGCCACGAACCTCACCGCACATCACTGTATATATATATATATATATATATATTAGTTTGCTTTATTTTGGATGTCTTAAAGCCTCTTAAGTCTGTCTAAGTATGAATACTATTGTCTGCATGCCATCTCTGTCCGTCATCTAGATTCCAATAGTTAAGACACTAAATTACTCGAGCAAACCTACTCATTTAGAAAACATTCCTGTAAGCTCCCAGATAATTCCATAAGACTGGGATTTGAAAAGTGGTGGACATTTTAAAGCGCACACACAGTGCAATGCTGCATAGGCGAATTGAGTTTATTTCAATTTTCCACGCTAGGCAACCTATCAGGGCACGTATCGCCATGCGGAGAAACTCAGGATCACCTTTGGACTAGAAAGCCGAGTCAGAGAGTTCAGGCGTGTTGTAAAATACACAGACAGAAAATTGATTTGCTTGGAGTGCAGCTGTAATTTTCCTTTCTCTCCAGCACAAAGAGACGAACAGAAACGTCCATCAGCCCCGGATTCACAGCTGCGATCTCCACCCGAAGGATTCGGTTTCTCTTTCCTCTCTTGGCCGAGAGCGGCTTGTGTAGGAAAATCACTTAAGAGTTATCTTTGGGAAAAAAAAAATAGCTGGCTTCGAACGTGAGCCGAAATGAGTTTTTCATGCCCAGGGCTCATTAGAAACTGGGGCAGGTGTCATGTTTTGAGAACGTTTGCTTCTTTTTCTTATGACCTATGAATGCTATCGGGGAATTTTCGCGGTGACGTGAGGCATAAACGAAGACATTTATTTATTATTTTTGATAATAATTACATTCCTTTGACCCCTGCGCCCAGCGCTCAAAGGAGCGTAAAGTATATTCTGGGTTTAAAGTGAATAAAAGGCAGTAATCAACTTGGCGGATCATGGAAAATTAGCTATATCGTGTGTGTGTGTGTGTGTGTGTGTGTGTGTGTGTGTGTGTGTGTGTGTGTGTGTGTGTGTGTGTGAGTGTGTGTG
>JAQLOM010000019.1:9647125-9670102 GCA_030068315.1 Chrysichthys thysi
TATCTATCTATCTATCTATCTATCTATCTATCTATCTATCTATCTATCAAGCAACAAATGAAAGCCAGGCCTCAAACCAAGAGTAGAGTATTTTTATTTGTTTGTTTGCTTATGTATGTATTTATTTATTTTTAAATCCATCCAACAGGACACGCCTGGGCAACAATAAATACCGGCCAGCTGTGTTCCAATATTTTTGAACACTCAAAGGGCTGGTGGGTTCAAAGCTTAAAGGTGTTCCAAGTTGTTGAACACCTCAAAAGCTGAACTTCTGATCTAAATGTGATCAGTTCATTATTTTTTTTATTTTTTTAAAATCTCCAACCCAAATGCCTTTATTGTATAGCATGAAACAAAATTATTGCTCTTGTCATTCCAGGAATTTTGAAGGGGCCTGTGAACAGCTTGACATACGTCACTATCTTATGTTAACTGCCACTTTCTTTTTAATCTATAGTTACGTCTCTGGGCAGCCAGAACATAGGACTGGGGAACACACCGGAGCTTTTACTTGCCTGAGGGGCTGGCTAATTAATTTACTGTTGGAGTTTCCAGATTATCATTCTTGTCGAATGTAATTTGTTTTAACGCCACCTCCGTGGATTTCTGGTGCCATGCACAAAGATTTCAGACTGCATTCAACTGTTCCAGTGGCAGGACGCTTTGCTCAAATCTTCCTTAAATCGTGATCATGTTCTTGGGAAGCATATCTGGCATGCGTAGATTGTATTGAAGTGCTCGTTTGTATTCCTTGGTGTTTATTTCTCTCCCTAGATAAGTATGCGTTGTTGAACTCAAGGCCTAAGTGAATTCGCAAAATCTTGTACTAAAATGTTCTGCAGTAACCATGCAGCACATCAGAGCCTTCGTGTCATGGCCAGGGACGTTCCGCATGCACCACAGACGCTGAATGCTATCTCTCTCTCTCTCTCTCTCTCAAATTCTGACACAGTTGACAACCTGTTAAGGACGGCATAAATGAAATAGACTTGACCATGACCTAGCTTGCTTTTCACAGTGCCCCTGGACTCGACAGGCTTACGAGTCCGGACACGCACGCGGTATCGGCCTGTGTAAAGTAACATCTTTGGGTGAAAATGGTGCTCATCACCATTACAGTGTACGAAACGTCGTCTTCACGTGATATCCAGAAAAACAGTGACCTGGTCATGGGTAAATCCAAAAAAGGTCATGGATGCATCCACCACCTGTCCTGTCTCCAAAAAAAAACCCAAAGAACTTCCAGGTCTCCACTTCCTGTAACAGCCCATCTTAAAGCTGCAGGGCATGTTTTACTGTCAGACATGTCGTGAAACTGTCGGAGAATATTATGACTAAAGCGTTAGACTAAAATTAACACAGAGTTCCGCTGACTAAATCTTGACTAAAACAAAACAGAAAGAAACTAAAATGTGACTAAATTTATCAGAAACTAAGACTTTGCATGCTGTCCTCTTAAGTGCTGACATTAAGGTTATAATCAACGCTGCATTTGATGCAAGCAAGATGTTAGGTGGAGGGGTGATGGCAGGAATTTTTCACCCAATCTTGATGGTGGATGGTGCATTTATATATAACTTTGCCATACGATATTAATATCTACAATACCTCAATACCTTTTGTTAACATCTTTACAGCACAGTTAATGTTCCAGAGACAATGTTATTTGGTGTGTACTGGATATACAGCAGTCCCTCGTCTTTTGCGGGGATTACGTTTTGGACGAAAATCCGTGACGCCACCCGCAAATGCGCCCCCCCCCCCCATTTTATAAATAGTTTAAGCCCTGAATTATCCTCCCACACCCTTTAAACACTTTCTAGACACAATTAAACAAAGAAAACATTTGTAAGCATATAGTGAGGTGAATTTTGTGTAGAATTCGTAGAAGCATCATTTATAGTACTGCTATGGGCGAAGAAGAAAAAAAAGAAAAGAAATTCAAGGGAGAAATATGGGAGCTCCAGCACTGCAGATACTTTGGCGGATGCCGGTTGCGTCTCCTCAACTGCGCGTGTCGTAGCCAGCAGCCAATCACAACCAAGGTTAAATGATGAGGGCATTCCGATTGGCTAGACTCGTTCCTCCACCCATATTTATTTTTTTCAGTATCCTCACACCGCGTTTTCGTAAACAACGCTACGTGTTCTTTGTCTCTTGTGTAAATATGATCTACACTGTGCTGTATTTTGTTATTATTTTACTCCATTTTAATTAATGTTTATATTTTATAATACCAGGGAAACCCACAAAACATATAATATACTAAATAAAAATCCACGAGTAGCCAGGGGTATGAAATGTGAACCGCGATATAGCGGGGGATTGCTGTACTCAGCTGTACATAATGTTAAACTCCATGAATATGCAAGTCCATTTGGAACTTCGCTAATATAGTTCCCTAGCTATAACTATGGGTGTTGGCCTTTCATGTGGTTCAATGATTGACTCCAAATCCTGAAATGCATCACTGGGAACAGTTGATATGGTGCAAAGTCAACAGAAATGGGGAAACTAAGGACACGTAGGTTCTTGGTAGAGTTTATCCAATGTGAGTTCCTCTTAAATCTCATTTTGAAAGAGATATATAATGTAATTTTTTAAGCCATTATAGGGCCCTAATTGAAATATTGGGCAATTCAAAAGTGCAGCCCGAGAGTATTATTGGAGGATATTAAAAGACTTTGTATATCAAGAATTTCTTTTTGAGTTTTATGTGGAAAATCAAGGTTGTGTTGACGTATATGGCCAGTGTAGGGTAAAGTTGTTCCAAAAAGTGTATATATGTTTTAAAAAAAACAAAAACACCACACATGCAGTTAAAGAAAAATATATTTGGGGTTGGAGAAATCCATGTGGTTCTCTGACTTCATAGAGAGCCACAGGGAGCCATTTTGAGTGTCCGTCGAAGTTGCCAAACATGGTTCTTTGCCCTATAAAAAGTTAATAATATATTTAAAAAGAAACCCATCATCTATTGGGTAATACAGAAGAACAGGATTTGTTGAACCTTTTTTCTATGATCGTGTGATAGCATTGAGACAATAATAATTTGGTTTAACCCTTGAAATAGTGTATTTTTAGTGGAGTTTTTAAAGAGCAACGGTTTTCTGGAGGATGTGGAACTAAACGTGGCCACTTTTGCCATGTGTATAATAGCGAATGGTGTCCTTTTTATTTCAGGAGGAGCTGGGAGAGACCATGGGTGGGGACAGCGAAGGGGGGTCAATGTGGCTGTGTCCTTTGTGTCAACAAGGTCAATTAGACCGTGATGGTCTTGCATTGCACCTGGCTGAGAAACACAGCGTGCTTCCTGCTTGCCTTGATAAGCTATTGGACATAGTGAGTAATTATCATCGTTAATATGTCAACGTGATCTCGTGGAAAGTTGTGGCGAAGGTGATTTTGTTGCATCTTTAGTGAAGCTGAAGTTCCTACTTTTAACCTTTCCTTAAATTAACCATATATGAATTTTAACATCGATAATTTATTCATCAGTTGCATAGCAATGACCGTAAGCATTCAACAGTACGATTCCTTAAATTCATAAGAATCCAAAATGATTTATTGTATCTTTTTACTCTTTGTGTCTTTTTAATTTTACTCTGTTAAGGCGGCTCCCAAGCACTGTTGTGACGAAGACGGAGAGTCCGGTGAACAAAACGATATCGGTAAGTTTCAGGCCTCGGCTAACTGCTAGTTAGATCTCCTGCTAGTTAGTCGTGCTGATTGACATTTGTTTTGTAAAAGTATGTTCATTTCAACGTTCCATTTCGTTTATCTTTTCTTAAGATGGCACGTCACAGCAGCAGTGCTCCGAAAAATCACCTTTAACGGAGTCTCAAAACGATGGCACATCTAGCGTAACTGACCAAGACGGTTCCTCCCAGGAGAAAGAGGTGTGCGAAGAATTGGGAGGAGTGGGAAACGAGAACGATTGGAGTAACATGGAATCGAATCAGGATAACGTTACCCAGCCTGAAAGATCAGAAGCCTCCGTCAATGATGATAAATCCAGTGATAAAAGCAGTGCTGCTGATGGTGATGCTAACCGCTCGTTCAAGTGTCATGCATGTTTGGAATTTTTTCCCACTAGATCAGCGTTGAGTGTACATTATAATTCAGCCACCCATATCCAAAGGATGAGAACAGGAGCGGGGAATGACGGTGATTCCTCAACCCCTGTTCTCGCTCGTCCTTACGTCTCTAATAAACCCTACCAGTGTGCAGTGTGTCGCGTCTCCTATAATCATGCCATCACCCTGGAAAGTCATTTGAAGTCCGTGTTGCATCAGAGTCGTAGCAGGAACGCTGGAAGTGCTGCATCTAATTCCACAACGAATGCAGGGAACGGAAATGTAGCAGCAAAGGTGGCAGCCACTACTGTGGCTAATACTACACAGCTGGCATATGTTACGACCAGTAATTGTGTCACGCAAACAAGCCTGACCGCATCCCAAACGGTGACCAAAGATGAAGAACAGGTTAAGCCTCAGCCGGCACCCTCGTTGCTTTCCTCCCCAGTGGCCTCAGCTCAGGCAGTATCAGCTTTTCTTACTCTCTTAACCTCTAGTCCGAACTCTGTTCCGCACTCCATCCTCCCCTCTCTCTTTACTGCTGGAACAGGTGCTGCACCAGGCACAGCAACTCCTCAGCTAATAACCCAGCCTCAGATGCTTATGCCCCTCATCCTGAATGGACTCCAGCCTCAGAGTCCATCCTCAGATTCCTCCAAACAACTTTTGCAGCAAACAGTGCCAGTCCTTGGCCTCAGTGCAGCACAGCAGGCTCTTCTGGCCCAAGGACTTAGTGGTTTGCAGAATCAGTGGGCTGCATTTAGACTCTCCAACGCAGCTCAGATGCCTTCGGAAGAGAACGACAATAATCCTGATAAGGTAGCAGGGGCAAAAGTAAAAAAGGAGGAACCACAACAGGAGTCTTGTGATCAGCAAGTCCCACAGACGTCTGAAGAGGCCTGGACCACTGATGACGGTTCTGAGAAAAATGGCATTAAGGTCGAGATTAAAGAAGAGGGCAACCGCTTAAGTGAGAATAAAGGTCCTGAGGATAGCATGGTGTGCGCTGTAGAGAAGCAAGAGATGAAGGATGAGGATGATGTGGAAAGCACAGCTGAAGAAGAGGGTCTGGGAGAAAATACAAAATGTAGTTCAGATGCAAGTAAAGACTCAGAAGGCCAGGACCTTCAGTGTAGTTGGCCATCATCATGTCTCGCTGAATCCTGTCAGTCTCCTTCATGCAACGATAAAAATACTGTTAACAGTTCAGAGGTAAAACATAGTCCTGCGAAATGCCACATCCCAAACACTAACCTTGCCTTAATGTCCTCGCAGCATAAGAGTGCCAAGGCTCATGCAATCTTGTCCTCGGGACCTCCAGTACTCACTGAGTTTCAGTCTCAGGTTCTGTGGGCTTTTATTGAGTCACGAAACGAGGCTGATTCAGCCATTCCACCAAAAGAAGACTGTGAAGCACTTGGGAGGGAAGTAGGACTGACCGAGGATGAGGTACGAAGATGGCTGGTCGATGCCCGCCGTGCCAAAGAGAGACATAGTGCAGAAGGAACAGAGCATGATGAAATGGAAGGAAGCATTGAAGATGATGAAGGTGCTCTGATGATAGACGAAAGCGAATATGGACAGAGTCCATCAGCAGGCAGTAGTCATGCGATGGATCTCTCGAACAGTTCTGAAATGCGCAAAGAGAAGTTGTATGTCCAAACCCAAGGTGACTTGTGCTTAACCTCTGACTCAGAAAATGAAGAATTCTACACTTCTTTTATTGTGACTGACGAGGAGAGCCAAAGTAGCTCTTTGAAAGAAGAGCCAGGTAGCCCAGTTAAACAACCTTCACAGGTAGAAACATCAGGGGAAAGGTCAAGCGGCGGAGGAAAGGTTCTCCGCTCCACTACAGTCTTCCTTTCGGATGCAGAGGATGACGACGAAGATCACGGTGGAAAAAATAAGAAGAGAAAGAGGGAGGTGGATAAGGAGGAGTCGGAATGCAAAAAGGAGAGGCATGATGCTGACCTTGATCTTCAGTTGGAAGCACAAGCTGATCCCCCTACTCCTCTTTCAGTTACAGTCGACCATCAAGGTCTTCCAGCTGGAATCTTGCACCCCTTGCCTCTTTCCCTTTCTCTGGCGCCATTTTCTACTCAGATATTCAGTCCCTATGTCCTCTCAGTCC
Organism: Chrysichthys thysi; assembly: GCA_030068315.1. NCBI lineage: Eukaryota > Metazoa > Chordata > Actinopteri > Siluriformes > Claroteidae > Chrysichthys > Chrysichthys thysi. The sequence goes on from JAQLOM010000019.1 coordinate 9,653,333, forward strand.
CGTCATCAGTTGTTGGAGTTGGTGTTTCCGAAGCAGACCGAGCCAAAGTAGCGACCTTCACAAGTCCCCCAACTATTACTCGCACTCAAGCGCCGTTTTCCGACCCGCTTCATGGAGCAGCCATTGGTTCCATTGTGCAGTCCGCCCAATTCGTATCCAATGGCAGTGAATGTGAGTCTGCCTTAGATCTCAGCATAGGGAAACATCAGAGTTCAGCAACCTCCACCTCTGTCTCAGCAAACAGTAAGGTATCTATACAGAAGACTGCTTTGCTTGACGGTCTTGGATTAAGGCCTACGACTGTTGGCGTCCCTACAGATGGGAGTCTTATTGTTGTTCAGGTAAAGCCTGATACTGCTATTACAATCCCAAACTCTAACACTACCATTGGCAACCACAATAGTTTGGCGAAAACAAGCACAGTGTTCATGAGGGCTGCAGAGAAAGTAAATGCCTCTTTAAAAGAGAGTGAACAAGAAAAGGCAAGAGACCAAAAAAGAACTAATGCAAGACGCTTCAGGGACATGAGAAGATCCAGAACGATCATTCAGGCCGACCAACTGGATGTGCTGTATGGATGTTATTTCAAAGACCCAAACCCAGGAAAGCATGAATTTGAACAAATATCGGAGTGGGTGCACCTGCCAAAGAAGGTGGTACAGATCTGGTTTCAAAACATGAGGGCTAGGGAGCGTAAGGGGGAGGTTCGCTTCATCAGTGATGGCACGTTGGCAGCTGTAGGTAAACCACTTATAAAGTTTACTTGGCCACTATCTAAGCCCATTTTTTCAAGTACCCCTAAATCCAACTCGAGCCCAACAACTCCTGGCTGGGTCCCGTCTAAGCCACTAACTGGCAACGATGCCCAAAAGACAGAAAAGCTCATGGAGATCAAAGAATCACAGAAAATCCCTATCCAAGGTCTGAGCAGGCCAAAGGAACTGGCATCAACTACCAGTGCCAGCAGTACAACATCTGCACCGAAGACAAAAGGTGAAGCAGTGAATGCATTTACAATGGTCAAAATCGCCCCCAAAGCTGTGGCCCCATTAGTCACAGTTCCAATACTGACAAGTAGCTCTACCATTCCCCCAAACCCTCAGAAGACCAAGCTGGAGGGCCCGAGTGAAGCGGATAGGACCGAGGAGAAGGATAGACAAGATCAAGAAAAACACATCCCTGGGGCAACCAACCGCATGGTTCCAAAAGTATCCACTACACCAATTAACAAATCTCTGACTGTGGCAACTCAGAAACACAATGGCATTAATTATTGGTCTCAAAAAGGTCAAATTAAGATCAACACTTTGTCCCGGGAACAGCTGGGCCTGAGCACCCCACGCCCCATCATCAGTTCAACTTCTGTGGTAACTCCGTCCATGACGGTTACTTCCCCATCGTCCAGTCAAAACCAAAAAGAAGCAAATTACATTCAGCAGCACTCCACCCCAAGGAGACCACGAACACACTTGAACTGTCTCCAGCTATCGATTCTCCAGTCTTGCTATGAGACCTGTGCCCATCCTAATGCGTTAGAGTGTGAAGCAGTGGGGACCGAGCTTGGTCTTCCACTTAAAGTGGTGCAGATCTGGTTCCAAAACACACGTGCCAAGGAGAAGCGTTGGAGACTACAGCAAGAGAAGCTGGTAAGATCATCTTCACACTTTTTTAAATAAGCACGTTTACTGGTAATTACAGAGGAGTCTCGTCGGTTCAAGTTAGTCGCTTTGGACCAGTGTGTACATCAAAGTAGGCTTTAAGGATGTGCTCTGTCTGGTGTAACAGTTGGTGTTTGTTTTTTTGTTTTTTTTTCCTTTCTAAATTTAACCTGTACCTGTCCACATGAATGTCTGCAATGAAATGAAAAAAATATTCAGACATGCTTTTGCCATTTAGTATCCACTTTATTACGAACACCTGTGCATTCGTGCAGTTATGGGATTAGCCAATCGTGTGGCAGCAGTGCATGCATAAAGACATGCAGTTATAGATCGACAAAAGAGAGAGAACTGAAAAGAAAAGGAAAAAAAACAAAAAAAAACACCTAACACTTTACGGAAACGGTTGTTTAATGGTACCGAATAACCCAACGAGAACAATCGGAAAAATTAAGAAAAGCAAAAAAAAAAAAAACAAAACACAAAAAAAACCCACAATAATAACTACAATAATAATCAGGGATTCTCTCCATCCTTGACATGCAGTTATAGATCAAGAGCTTTGGTTAATGACCATCAAAACATCAGACTAGGGGGGGAAAGTATGATCTCTGGGAATTCGATCGTGGCGTGGATGTTGGTAGCAGGTGGGCTGGTTTGAGTATTTTAGAAACTTCTGATCTTCACACAGCAGTCTTTTTAGAGTTTGCACAGAGATGAACAAAAAACGCTGAGTGAGCAGTGGTTCTGCACGTGGGGAAATACCTTGTTGATGAGCGCAGTCCGAGGAGAAAGGCCATAAACTGGTTTAAGCCGATCTGGTGATCTCCAGTAAATCCAACAGCTAGTCTTTGCAACTGGGATGAGCAGACACATTTATCCTGGGAGTTGGCCATTCAGGGGTCCACCCCTAATCCCCTATGACCACAAGGAGGTCCACTTTTATTGCCCAAGGACTGGAATATGAGGCTACAATGGTCAGTCTCACGAAAACCTGACAGTTTTTTCAGATCTTCAACTGCTCTAGTTAACATTAGTCATTTGGCAGACGCCCTTATCCAGAGCGACTTACATTTATCTCATTTATACAACTGAACAGTTGGGGTTAAGGTGCTTGCTCAAGGGCCCAACAGTGGCAGGTTGGCTTGCTTGGATTTGAACCCCTGACCTACCAATCAGTAGTTCAGTGTCTTAACCCCCTGAGCTACCCCCTGCCCAGTTTAATTAAACCTGTACCCGCTGTAGCCTTGTATTCCTGCTCTTGGCTGACTGGCGTGGACCCCTATGTGGTCTAGTCTTCAAGGCCATAGAACTGCTGCTCACTGGATGTTTGGTTTTCCCCATACCTTTTTGGTGTAAAGTCTAGAGCCTGTTGTGCATGAAAACCCAAGGAGATGAGCATTTTCTGAAATGCTTAAAACTATCCCATCTGGCACCAACACTTGAGCAAAGACCCTGAGATCAGATTTTCCTTCATTGAGGTGTTTGACACAAACATCAAGTCAAATCCTTACTTTTTACTCATGAATTTATACATCGGTATAAAACGATTGGGTCATCGCATGGATGAACGGGTGTCGCTAACGAAGTGGGCGTGGACAGATTATTATGAACTTGCATTACCGTTGCGGTGGCACAGTTTGTCCATATGGTGAGAATTTCCACTTCTTCGCTCTGTGACGGAACTTTTGTAAAGTTTCATAAAGAATTTTAACTGCTGCCTGTGCCGGTCGATGCCTTTGGAATGTCTGGATTTTGCTCCTGATGAAATTGAAATAAACTCGCACACCTTCTTCTGTCCCATTTCCCCCTGTGCAGTCTCCTCTATCCAGTGACCCTTCTAAGAAGTTGGACATCAGCTCGGGCACTTACCTACAGTACAACGCGCTCCGAGCAAATCGTCCAATTCTGCCCAAACCCGTACAACTGACAGTCCTGGAAAGTTCTCAGTCACCTGCCGCAGGACAGCCAACAGCTCGTGAAACACTAAGAGGGAAATGCGAAGTGTGTAACGTAGAGTTCGAGTCCAGAGCCGCTGCACGAGACCACGTTTTCTCTCCTCGGCATCTCGCGACACTGAGAACCACTAACTTTGGTCAGTCTGCAACACAAATCAACAACGGATCGGCCGGCGTTGCGAGCCAGGCTTCTTCGAGATCACCAGCTGCCAGCACTAGCTAAGAAATGAACTTGAGCTGCTTCATTCAAGTGGACCCACTAGACTCTTATGCTTTTAATTTGCAAAGCAAAGGTGCTCATTTTTAAAGCTGATTGGTCTTTTAATTCTGCACCGTTCCAGTGGGCCTGAAGAACTCTCCACGTTTGGATGTCAGCGCGATTTGATCCTAAACAGAACTCCTTTCAATGACTTGTTGCCACATCATTTCACTAATAATAATCAAATGAATTGGTTATACTGGACATGCAATTGCTTATGTTGTAACGGTCTTGTTTTATGTCTTTCACTGCGTCGTCTCTGTTTTAAACATCTGTTTCTTTCGTGCTTGTTTATTATCCTTTCTTGCTAATTCGAAACACTCGGGCTTTTTGGGGGGAAAAAGCTGGCAATGGACCACCTGAAACTCCTCAAAAGTTCTTCATAGTGATTACGTACACGGTACTGCTTTTGCTCGAGCCTTGAATTGTGTTCAGCATCGGAGTTTTAATTCAGAGTTCTTATATTTTGATAAAAATTCTGTTTGATATTTTAAAAATGTCATCATTGGGAGTTTTTTTTTTTTTTTTTTTTTTGCTTTTTTTTTGTTTTTATTTCCAACCGGCAGAGCGAATAAGATCATGGGTGTATTCAACAACGGACAAATAACCGATGGGAAGGAAACAAGACGTGAGGAGAGTGCCGATACTAAAATGTCATGACGGTTGCGGTTTTCACAATATCGAATTTTGGACATTTTTAAAACTGTTATGGAATTCTGGTGAATCGAATGAGGGGATACATGCAATGCAGCTTCAGATTTGCCCAGACTATGGGCAGTTGGAGGACAACTATCTTTTTTGTTACCTTCAATATGGGACAGGAGACAGTTTAACTTGCGGGGCAAAAGTACTGCCTAAGTAGGTAGCCTCTTTCTGAAGGAAATGCAGTGGCGAAATATTAATTGCCCACAATATTGCAACATATTGTTAAAAATAATAATAAAATCAATTATCGGCACGTACAAACAAAGCATACGCTGGTTTTTAGAAACTGAGGGAGTCGGCGAGTGCTCTGAATCCAGACACTCTCTAGGAGGCTGTTTTTATGAAATGACAGCTCCTCCATTTGCCATCATGACAATCATACATTTTTTTTCGAGACTCCGTTGTCGAAATCTAAAGGAATAAAAAAAAAAAATGTCAAGTGGTTGTCGTGCAGCACTTTCTTCCTTTTAAGGTCTGAAATATTTTAAGGTTTCCATACTGCTTGGAATAAATGTTTGTATTATAGCAATTTACTGTATGTCAGATTTTACTGAAGTGTTGCCAGCTTTTGCTGTATTTTATTAACACGTGAACGGGAAAGGATCAGACCTAGCCGCTGTGCAAAAAGCCAAAGTTGATTCTATATGCTCGCGCAATTTTAAATGATTTTGATATAAATTTCTGAAACGACAAAAGTATATGAATTGTATTTCTCTGATTTTGTTTTTTCTTTCCTTCCCTCGCCCCTTTTCGGTTCGTCCCAACCCTAATGTGTTACAAATAATCACTTGCTTGCACCAGGTTTTTATGGGAGAGAAGTCATTTTATACCCTTTTCCTCATTGTGTTTTATATGGGTGCAAACCGAGTGCTTGTGCTGGGTAGGAACTGTTGTATTTTTTTTTTTCTTTTCCTACTTTTCTTTTTTTTTCCCACAATACAATACCGGCTGACCACGAGGTACTTTTCTGTGGTTTTTGTCAAGCGTGTCGAGTCATCGATACAGAAACTACTCAGTGTGACAAATGTGAGTTTGAAGGAAAAAACAAAAATACTAAAGAGAACTGTCATTTAAGTTTTTTTTTTTTTGTTTTTTTTTTTAAGTTGTATATTGTTATTCTTATTATTAATGTTACTATTACTAGTTTAACAAGATGCAAAACTAAAAGGTAACTTTTTAAAAGGAACTCTATTATGAAAATGGTATTCCAAAGTTAATCATCTTTCTCTTGCTTTCTGTTAAGAAAAAAGACAAAAAAAGAAGAAAAAAAAACAAAACAAAACAAAAAAAAACCAAAAAGCATTTTGAGAGAGTGAGTGTGTGTTTTGTAATGGATTTCCCACACCTTGACACAGGAGAAAGGACTGGGATATATTAAGCTACAAGAGTGTATATTTCAGCCAAAACAAAGTGGAGCACTTGGACGTGTGATGATTCAGAGACGTGTGGCGTTTTTCTAACGCACCTCCGTTATTTTTTCAACACTCTGTGTTAAGCCGTAGCTCGTGTGCACCGAGCATGAACTGAACGCAATGCTAAACGATGGGATCACACAGTGTGGCACTGTTCGAAGTTGAGGTGGTGCAGAGACCTGCTTTTTGACTGATTATTTTTGTTTGTTTCCATTAACACTTATCACTCGTTATAACTACTACTTGCTATTCTTTTCATTACTACTATCACAGTTTGATTATTATTAAGTCATTACGGTTTTTAATAGCATCTTTATCTTCATTGAGATGGTCTTGGTATACTGCAAACTGATGGTGAAAGTGTTATGAAATATTAGAATATCCTTTAAACTTTTTTTTTCTTCCCCCCTCCCCCTCCCTTTACTTGTACCTTCATTTTTGTGTTGGATCTCCTTTGTTTTCTTATACAGATAAAATAAACTGAACTTCACCTAGTGGTGTTTTATTTGTCGACCCAAATATCCATCGGAGCATTTTTTTTTTTCCTTTTAAATACCTCTATATTAGATCATCACACTTCTGTGTATTTTCTCAAGTGATGTAATATGCTACTTATTTTATCCCTCTGGTGGATGATGCACGTTTCAAATTTCCTATGATTATTTCTTTTTATTTGCCATTGCTTGATGTATTAAAAAAAAGAAAGAAAGAAAAAAAAATTCAATCAAGCATAGTTTGTAACCGGCATGCCTGTTTCAAATTTCACATTTATCATTCCAAGTCTCTTAAGTACTTGATCAAGCAGGGGTTTTATTATTTTTTTTTATTCTTTTTATTTATTTTTTTAATAAATGTTGACCAAAGTGCAAGCTTCACTGCAAAGATCCATACACTCTTGACTTTTGTAACGGACAGTAAAATATTTAAAAGAAAAAAGTTGCCCCATTAATAATAAAAATAATAATAAATCAGTGCAATCACTTAAATGTCTGTATATTTGGCCAAGACAGGTTCTGTACAATATAATATGTATAATAAACGACACAGGGGATGTTTGAACCAATTAGATCCTGACGTTTCATCCGGGGTCTGGAGCGGATGACCTCGCTAATCTAATCGACGCCGACTTCCGGCTTTACCTTTCTTTTTGTTGTTTTGTTTTGAGCATCAGAATAACGCGAACCTGGAAAGCTAGCATGCTAGTTAGTCAAGATTATTCACACGCAAATACTGATTGGGCTGGCTATATGAGATATATATATATATATATATATATATATATATAAAATGTTTGGTTTTTACACTGAAAACCAACACACAGTTTAAAACGCATATCTCTCCATCTGGTTATCTGTAAGTCCCTCACCGCTCCAAATTTAAAACCAAACTTAACCAAGTGCCCTGTCTGTGATTGATTAGGGCTATTCACTTCCGACGTCAAAGTGCCGTGATTGACACGATTCCACCCAATCCCAGATGAGCTTGTACAGGCGAAGTCAGTGACAGACCAGAAATGTTCACACGCACAGCCAATCGTAGCACCCGATATACCACGGGGGCGGGTCTAAACAGTTGTACTTGTCCAATAAGCTCTGTAGTTTGCGCCTGCAGTGACCTAACGCCCCGCCCATGGCTTCCATTTCTGTTCTGGCTCACACGGCGTAAAGCGAATAATACATATTTGGGTTGTTTTGGGTTTTTTTTTTTTAATTCCTGAATAATATTAATGTGACGGATAAATATAGCGGACACGAGCCCTTCCTGGTTACGGCACGGAAGATTGATTAGTCGGTGTGGCGACGAGTAGTGAGTTATTGCCGATAAGTGGAAAACGTTTGAGGCTTTTGTGAAGCACACGGCGGCCTCTTTTATTCCTCTTTTTAACTTTAGCGGCGGCGGGTTTCTTTTTTTTCCTCTTTTCTTTTCCTTTTTTTTTTCCTCCCCCTCTCTCCTGCTCCATTCTGCCTCTCGCGCTCTCCCAGCGGCGTGAGCACGTAAGCAGCACGAGGCGCGCGCGCGGAGCGGCGGGAATCGGCCCGATGGCGGAGTTCGGTAACGGACTGGCGGAGGAATCTCTGCTTGACTCAGACCCCGGTCACCCAGAGCTGGAAGATCCGGGTGTAGGTGACGAAGAACCGGGTTTGGATGAGGGAGAGGCCGCGATTGAAGACCCGGTGAGTTCCAGGCGGTATTCCAGCATTTCTTCGTGTTACCTCACGGTAACGAGGCTGTTCTTGGAATTACATCGAGAATCACATGCTTAGCTAGCTAGCTCGCTCGCTCGCTCGTATTCGCCATGTTGGCGGGGTTTTTTTCCACGCCTAGAACATTCGCAAGTCCCCTGTTATTCGTTTCCATGCGCAATGAGTTAAAAATAAAATAAAAAAAATGTAAAAAATATATATATATATCCGTTGGCGCGGGCCGCCATTGTGGCTCGCGCGGTGTTCACTGGGTTAGCTTTAGCGCATGGCGTTGGCGGCCATGTTGGCGCAACATTGGTGGGTTTTTTTTTTTTGCTTCGCCTGGTGGGGGGAGAGAGAAAAAAACCCTTCGTCGCAAAAAAATGCGAGAGGGGGTTAACGTTAGAGGGTAGGACAGGCCGCCATTAACGCCGCTGCTGTCTGCAGAGAGGCGAAAAGCTCACGGTAAAAAAAGATAATAATAATACACGCCTCTGGTTTTTTTTTATATTATTAATAATATTCGCGCGAATACCAAACGACCGTGTTTGTTAGCTTGGATGCTAACAGCGGCAGCTTTTGTCAGCTTTGCCAGCGTCGCTGTTTTGCTAGCGCGGTCGGCTAAATAAATGTGATCCAGCCGGAATGCTGAGGAAACGGGTTATATATGGATGAGCGTATGGACAAGAAAACAACGGCTTGTGTGTGTGGGGGAAGATTCTTAGGACCCGGGATTAGCTGCTCGATGGATTGAGGATGTAAAATTGAGATTTTCGGTGACGTTATGGTCTTTGTGCTTAGCCCCAGGCTCTGCTGATGTATTGCGGCGTTTGGCAAAATACTGATTTATTTTATTTTTATTATTATTATTTTTTTATTTCGGGGGGGAGGGAAGGGGGGGTTGAACTGGCGTTTTTAAATCGGTTAATCTGCCCGTAGCTCACACATTGTGGCGCGTGCGCTGAATTAAATGTGCATTATTTGAAGTAAGAAAAGAAAAACAAAGAAAAATCCCCGCGCGTTGCTTCTTCTTGGCGTTGCTGTAATGCATTGTCTAAAATGTCATGTTTTAGGATGGCAGGCTGGATGTGAGCGCCTTCCCCTGGACACAGGCATGCCGCTAACACATGCATGTTCACTCTGCTTTCAACGCATACAGGATTTTTTTTTTTAATTATTTTATTTATTTATTTAAATTTAAAAAATCATCTTCGGATAAAATCCGGTTAAAAAAAAAATAAAGGTCGACCGGGGATGGGTTTGTGAGGAGAAATTGTGTGCAAAGTGTGTAAAGGACGGGGGCATGGTGCGATTTGCCCTGCAATGCAGCACTGCCACAAGAGCATCACACTACAAGCGCGCGCATGCATGTGTCTCTGTGCGTGTGTGTGTGCGCGCGCGTGCGCGTGTAAGGACGGCATCACGCCTTTCCCCTGGCTTATTTGTGCTCCACACATGTAGGATATACCGCAAAACCACCTGCTACCAGGGCAAACCAGTGTGTCAATGATGTCACGGGTGTTTAAACACCTTGATTAAATTTTTTTTTTAAATTATAATAAAAAAGCATGCTTATTTATCATGAGTTTTGTCAGGTGTGACATGTTGGGTGTTGAGGCACAGTGAGCGCAGGCTGGGATTAAAGAGCACTCCGGGTGTTCGTATGACCGTGTGCGGTTTAGGACCTGATCCAGATGATTGTTCGTCTGTGAAACCGAGTCTGCTTTATTGAGCAATACGTTGGTGCAGCTGCGGTTCTTAGTGCATTGGGTCAGAGCGTGCTAATAACTGGACATATAAAAAATAACGGTTGTGCATGTGAACATAGGGGTGTGTGTGTACACACGTATACATGCGTACTCGGAATGCACCGGTTACCGGAACATGCCCAGTCCACGAGTCTGCATCTGATGGAGTCCACTACATTGGCGGGTAATACGAGGAATTATGTAGGATTAATTTTGTCGTCATAACAACAGTAGGTGAGACAGTGGTGCAGCGGGTGGCGTTATCTTTGCACAGATCCAGGATCTCCCCAGATCAATCCTGAGCTCTGTGCAGCGTCCGTGGGCATGTTCTTCACGTTCATGTGCATGGCGGTTTCATCAGGGTTTTTTTTGTTTGTTTGTTTGTTTTTGTGTTTGTTTTTCCGCACTTCCCAAAAACATGCCACTTGGAGGGGGGAATCGTGTCTAATTGCATGCATTGGCTCTCCGTGATGGGCTGCTGTCATATCCTAGGTGTAATCCCGTTCAGCACTGTCGGATTTGTTCGGGTCCAGATTCGTCACAACCCTGACGAGGATAGAGCGGGTGCTAAAGATGAAATCAGATCACAGTTTATTCCAATTACGCGCGCATATAAAATGTGATAATTGGTAATAATATGAAGCAACTTTACGTGGTGTAAAAAAAAATTATTAAAAATAAAATGTATATATTTCGAATCCAGGTCCCAATCACGCTTTTGTTTAATTCATCCCTGGTGTATGATTTAACGAGCTTCGTTGCAGACACGAGCCAGTGCTATGTTCCTATGTCACAATCCTGACCCAGGCGTTAACTTTTTATTTTATAGGATTATTATTCATTTGGAGCGACACTCCCGTTGATACTGCCGTGTGCTCTCATCTAGCGAACAGACGCGTGTTGGACAGACAGCCCCACTTTACGGTTCTACAAAATATGCTAGAGAGCTATGTGTCTCATATAAATGGAACAGATTTTACCTTTGGGGACACAGATTTTAGATGGTTGGCACTAATATTGCATCAGATAAATTTCAGGCAGTATTTCATAGCAGCTCTTCGACGGGTGCAAGTTGTCGCGGACCCTGCACCGTATTCCAAGCTGTATTAAAATGCCAATTGTCGAGCATTTGTATTAAACATTCATGATTTAATATCCTAATGTTATCGTTGCAATATTTAAACCGTCCACAGGAGCTGGAGGCCATTAAAGCCCGGGTGAGAGAGATGGAGGAGGAAGCAGAGAAACTGAAGGAGCTCCAGAACGAAGTGGAGAAACAGATGAACCTTAGTCCTCCTCCTGGTGAGTGTGTGTACGTGTGAAAAGGAGAACGCCGTGCGATCGGCACTGCTGACAAACAGTGCCGCGCTCGAGCGGGAACATGGAAACAACTGGGTCGCTCTAAATTTTCTTTTTCCGCTCGCAACCTAGATTCTTTTCAGGAACGGCACAAAAAAAAAAAAACCGCTGCCTTCACCTCGGCATGCGCCGATATCAAACGATCACAACACAGGATCGTTTCATAGCACTTTGTGTAAGATTGTGATCTCACCATGTGAGTCTGTTTACGTAACTTCTGTTTCCTTGAAGGTCGGTCCTTTTTAACTTGAGAAAGTTTCAGAAACGTTGCAGAGTCCTGGGCTTCATGTTGCTCTGAGTTGCCAGCAGACTTGCAATATTGTGTATCCTCTGAGAACAAAAGGTGGCACAGTGTTCACTGAGAACCCAGTGCTGTAACTGTTGATGTTAATAAATTGAAATTACTATGAAACATGACAGTTCTGTTTAAAACTCGCTCGCCGAATATAAAGTCCTAACCTCCTAAAAATTTCCACAAAGGACTTTTGAAAAGAGTCAGAAACCCTGCACTCGTCTGCAACCAGAGATATTTGTGAATCTGTTCTGAGACGTTCATCAGGGCGACTCTTATCAGTCCATGGTTTGTGCTGTTTTTAGATCCATCCTGAATAGTGATGCATGATACCTGGGGTACAAAAGGGTAAACGAATGCAGCTCGGTTACTTAAGTATAGGATTATGGTTAAATTGCCGAGCTGAGCCATGTGGGGGAAGAAAAACCCACTACGCTTCCTTATTTCAACCAAATTTGAGGGCAGCCTTAGGCACGTCTGTTGCAGCTCACATAATTTGGTTAACAAGGTAACCAATGTGTGATAAGAAAATGCCTACAATGTCATAAGTGAGAACCCCTTTTCTTAACATTGGTACATGTCAAAAACAAAAAATGTAATTGTAAATCCAAGCCTGAGCACTAAATACTAGCCCATGTCCTATTTATTTTTTTATTTTATTGGTGATTTGCTTTTTTGCTTTAAAATGCATCTCTTTGTTTTTCCTCCACAGCTGGACCTGTCATCATGTCCATTGAAGAGAAGATAGAAGCAGATGGAAGATCAATTTATGTTGGAAATGTACGAGTTAATCTTAAACTTTTAGCAGATGTACATGGTTGGTCCTGATGGTAAACAAGTCCGTTTAAACCCAATACGGAGTGATGCCCTTTAGGTTTAGAGAGCAATAAATCTCATGCTGTGAGCCTAAAAAGGCATTTAAGTATATTTACATTAGTAGTATCTCTAAAATTTAATCTAGTAACATTACCAAATTTGTTATATATGCAAGAAACTATCATAAAAAATATAATGGTATGGAAAAAATGTAAGACAAATGTATCGAAGCTTTATTTTTTAGGCAAGGGTGGTCGGTCAGATATGAAACCATGTAAATTAATGGGTAGACTCATTAGCTCATACAGCTTTATGCTAATTCAGAAATCCGATCTTCAATCGAGGAACATCTCGTACCGAACATTTTGTCATTCGTTGAGTAAAGTACGACACCCTGACCTTTTGATAACGCAGGAAGTTATCACGAGCTTGGAATGCCATTGTGTCAAAAAACGTTCTTGCGTTTTGTCTGCAGGTGGATTACGGAGCAACAGCAGAGGAGCTTGAAGCTCATTTTCATGGCTGTGGCTCTGTTAATAGAGTCACTATCCTGTGTGACAAATTCACAGGACACCCAAAAGGGTAATCAACAAAACGAATCTCTCTCATTGGTTGTCCTTAAAGTGCTGGTCTCTTAATTATTTCTTTCACCTGTCTGACCCAGGTGCGTGTCTCCTGATTGTGTGTGTTTGTTCTTGATGCTTTTCAGGTTTGCATATATTGAGTTTGCAGACAAGGAATCTGTTAGAACAGCAATGGCACTGGATGAGTCCTTATTCCGAGGAAGGCAGATAAAGGTAACGGTGTTTAAACAGACTTCAGTTTAATTGAAAAAGAAAAAAGGCGGGGGGGCATTGTGGACCAGAAGCGCTAATGGGTAGCGAGTCTCAAGTGCGGACTTAGACGGGGTCACGTGGCTAAACAGAAATGGAATAAAGAAAGCTGAACATTAGCGACACCTTTGGAGCCGTAGCTCAGTGTTTGACTTTGATAATTGGAGAAAACTTTTATATGTAAATGTTAATAAATCCTTTTCATAAATCAGGACTGTAAGAATATAAAGCCTCAGCATTTAGTTTTGTTTGTCTTAATTTTTTTTTGTTGCTCAGTTGAAACTCATCACACTTTTCAATGGAATGCTGAGCAGCCTGTAATTAATTTATTATCAAAAAAATGTTTTTTTTTTTTTTTTTTTTTTTTTTTTTAATTTTATTTATTTATTTATTTTTTCTTAAAGGTCGGGGCAAAGAGAACAAATCGGCCTGGTATCAGCACCACAGACCGCGGGTTTCCTCGGGCCCGGTTCCGCTCACGTGGAGGAAGTTTCTCATCTCGGGCTCGGTATTACAGCGGGTACACGCCACCCAGAGGAAGAGGACGGGCCTTCAGGTGAACAGAAGACACACCTCAGTCGTGCGCACGTGCGCACACTACTGAGCGATCACGTTAGATTAACGCGAGCCATGCAGCCTTTTTCACAGCTTCAGCCCTTTCTGTCCAAAATAGAAACAACGGTTATGAGTTCAAAGTGATTTATATTCCTCTAACTCGACTCGGGTTACAAAGAAAATGGTTAACTCCTGCCTGCTTCCTTTTTTTAATTATTTTTTTATTTTTTCTCCCCCCTTTTTTTTCTTTCTTTTTTTTCCTTTTCTTCCCCCGTGCATTTCCAAAAATTGCTTCAAATTTTTATTATTATTTTTTTGTAGAGTAAGACAATCGACTAACACTTTTCTGTTATGGGCTACTCCTTGGACCATGCAGCATCTCAATCGCGTATAATTTGGCATTTAAAGGGTCGTCGCTTCGACCCCCAACCTGACCAGCACAATGACTGAAATTCAACCCAGTGTTTAAGTTCACAACAAACAAGGCAGATTTTGGTTTTAAAGCTCCATTTAATCATGTCACAGACACTCTACGAAATGCAGCAACGTTCGTTTTTCACCAAAAAAAAAAAAAAAAGATAAAAATGCTCACCGGTGAAGCAGCTTTTATGCTCCATCCCTATATTCTAATTAAGACTAAACTAATTTCCAGTATTTAAGACACTTATTTTTTAAACCTGTATTTAAAGAATAATACTAAATCCGTTTTTTTGTTTGTTTGTTTTTTGGTAGCTTAGTACTTCAGTAAACCTATCTATGCATTCGCATGGAGGCTAATAAAAAAAACCCTTTTTTTCCTCCTAATCCTTTTACTTTTAAGTTTACATTTTAATGTGGCCACCTATGGTAATATTAAACTGTTGTGGCTTTTTTTTTTTTTGTTTTTTTTTTAAAATCAGTGAAATAATGTGTTCCAACGTTTTATTTATTTATTTTTTTTTAAACGCAAGATGATTAAATTAAACCGAGAGAAGGCGAGGACCCGTAGAAGACTGGTGCTGCCTTTTAAACAAGCCAGACTTTTAAGAGGAGCGCACATCAATGCCACATTACCATCTGCACCAAAAGCCTCCGGGGTGCAGGGGAATAATCAGACCCGGCCACAAGATATCGCAGAACCAATCCCCGGCACATGACGAGTAGCTAGTTCTCATACGATGATGAAATCGTGATCATCTATACAAGATGATTTTCTACATCTGTATTTCACTTCCAGAATAGAGGTTTCATTCCTGCAGCCTGATCCATTTCAGTTATTGATATTAAATAAACTTAGTGTGTATATTGTGACCTGTGCTCTTTATAAAGCACACAAATGGGGGGGAGTGAGTGAGTGAGTGTGTGTGTGTGTGTGTAAGACCAAGCTGTGTTTGCGTCTTTGATTGGATGTTCTTGCATGTTTGTGTGTCTCAAAGTGCTTTTGTTGAGACACTGCATGTCACCTGTGTACGTTGTTTTTGTGCTTGAAGTTTGTTTCCATCCATCTGTTTTACACACCAAAAAGGATTCCAATTAAGTGCTGATGCTCATCAGAGATGTAAAAGTTTTAAAAATAAAAGCTTGGAAAAAGGTCACGTTGTGTGCTTCATGCAAACCGAAAAGGTCGTGTAAGCCGTTGTGGCTGTTGACCCGGTACGAATCGAAGTTCTGCGTACCGTTCATGCTGAATGGTAGGGTGCTATTAATACCCCTGATGTGACACGAAATGTTGACCTCTGGACCATTTTTGCACTCTGTGGTTTCAGCCACTACTAGACAACGGAAGGAGCAGAGCCATCAGGGGTCCAGCCCCACAGCTGGGAATGAAATTAAACGAACAGACTTATCAGCGTCCATAGGTTGTCAATACATCCGCTAGTGCAGCTTTTAGATGATGGTAGCTTTGTTCAAAAGCACGAGCTCCATAGTCAACGAGTGGACAAATTATTAGCAGGTTCCGTATTTTTCCTTCTTGGTCTTACAAATGGAGAAAGAATTACCCAAATTACTTTTATTTACTTTGGCAAGACACCTTGTACTTGATTACTTCCTCCAGTCGGTTCGTAGTAGGGATGTGGGGCGAGATATATATATATATATATATACTCTCAAATCCTGCTGTCCTCCACTTTCTGGCCTGGCTGTTGGTCAGAAGCGTTATAAAGTGCGCATACACTGCAGACTAGACCCTTTAATACATCCACTAAGGCAATACGTGGGTATCTCGCATGTAAACGGTTCATCTGGGGGAAATGAAGATCTGAAAATATCGGATGGGATCAGCAAATTTCTTAGGGGTTCCAGTACTTGCTTTTATTCATATGTATATGCGTATAGTGTGTACAAGGACGAATCAAAACGTAAAGGCAGTTTTTAAATTGCACGATAACCTGAAGAGCAAGAGACAAAGCGTGGAGTGGAGACATCCATCTTTTCCAGTGAAGAAGAAATTCAGGAGTCAGCCCTCCCCCAAGAAAATCATTAACATTCTTCATACAGCAGTAGAGACCATGCAACGGCTCGGGTTCCAACGTCTTCCACCGTACAGCCCAGATCTGGGGCCGAGCCATCATGTCATCTTTGGTCCACTGACGGAGGTGTGGCGCGTTCGCAGATTCACCTCTGATGAAAAATTAAAGGAGGCGGTGCAAACCAGGCTTAAGGAGCCGAATGTGTCGTCTCGCGTGGGGACCATCCTGAAAAGTGATGTGTTCAGTTTCTCACAGTTACTTCTGTTAAAGGTGGTGAATGGATTTTGCCTTTACTTTTTGATTTGGTCATCAAAATGCATAATTGGATCACACTTTGGAGTTACATTTTTAATTTTTTATTCATTTATCTTTAAACGCTCTAGCTAGCTAAGGAATCAGTCCGTCCACCCCTTAGTGCCATATCAGTGTCTTTATCGAGTGGTATTCTGTATGTGGTTTAGGATGCCGTCCTTGACCGTGAAGCCGTGCTACAGGTGAAAGCTTGGGGGGGGGGGGGGGGTTGGTTGGTTGTGTGTTTCGTG
>JAQLOM010000019.1:9780608-9792151 GCA_030068315.1 Chrysichthys thysi
TTGAATTTTATTAACAGGAAAAATCTGATATTTTGACTGTTGCAAATCAGCAACGCCTGCCTGGAGAGGGTTAAAAGAACTCTGAACACAATTTTTCCATGTCAGATTTGCTCTAAAACCCAAAGTTCATTTAATTCCTGGTGTGATTGTTGACCTGGAGCTCCGAGGCTTAATGTAACTAACAAACAAATGAAGGTTATACGCCTATATCGTCTCAGCATACGGACTCAACCAATAGGTAATAGAAATATACTTTTCCTTCACAATAGTGATAAGTGTGGCTTGAAGAAAGAAAAAAAAAAGAAAAAGAAAAAACCCAGTTCCTTTACATTTTTCTTCGCATTTTGGACTGTTCCAACCTGAAACTGAAATGGATAAAAAGAGTAAGGGGGGTACAAGGCCAACAAGCAACCAAGAGCCCAACATAAAGCTACCACCACCATGCTTCACTGTCCAGACACTACCAAATGCAATGCTTTGTACCAAGGCTTAAATAATTTTTTTTTAAAAAATCATGACTGCTAAGTGTCCAACATGTCTTCTGGCAAACTGCAAATGAAATTTTACATGGCATGCTCGTGTATTTTTCAAAGTTACCCTTATCCTCCTGGTTAATTCTCTGATTAATGCCCACCCCCTCGAGTGAAGTTTCTAGAAATACATTTTTCACACATGATGATGAGGTCTATTTCAGACAAACACACAAAACGATGCTAGCGAGGAAACAGGTGGCAAACACACACCTGTAAATATGTTCCTCGGTGCCCGTGTTGCGTGTGTATTTCATATGGAGGTAGTTAACGAACGGAATTACAGGATAGGACACGAGCAGCGTGTTTAGCCTGAGGTTAGTTATTATCCGGCTGTACCGCCGAGAAGAGTAACACCTGCTAATCGAGCGAAAGAGAGAGGGAGGGAGGGAGGGAGAGAGAAAATGAAGGATTACCGACACTGTACATAATCTTTCCCACATTCATTTACACATTGTTTGCATAAATTTCTTGAAAGTGCCCGGACCCGCGGAGTATATTCGGCTCACGGGGCGGCTTTAGGAAAAGCCGAAAACGAGGCGCTAGCATTAGGGAAGGACAGCAGGACAGAATTTTGTCGCGCCGCGGATAAAAATTTCACCCGTCACGGTTCGACGGCCGTCAATGAAATTATCCCTTAAGACAAACGGGTGTCTTTTTAAATTTTTTTCAGACTTCCAGGATCTGTAAACAAGAGCGCAAACGCCGCGCCTACTGACTGACGGGTAACACAAAGGGTTTGTTTGCTTCGCTTCCTTATAATCAAATCTATGAAAATAGCAACTAGATGTCGTTTGCGTTTAGCTAACTGAATGGAAGGGGGCAAGGGGTTTGTTTGGGTTTTTTTTTTTTTTGGGGGGGGGGGGGGGCGCGGATGGTGTTTGAGGTCAGGTTCCGGCCCATGTTATTAGCTGACCCAAGGACCCAAACCGCAGCCTTTACATAGTTAAGAGGGTTTTGTTTGTTTTTTTTTAATCAATGAGATAGCGCTAATAAAAAACTGAAACCTCAAACCAAATCGTGAAAGTGGTCGTGTCCGTTTGTGCGTCGTTTTCTGCTTCCAGAGAAATGAGCGATACGCTGAAAAGTAAATAAATAAATAAATAAAGCCGTTATGACAAATGCGTTATTAAAACGAAGCAAAACAAAACAAAAACACGCCATAAAAGGATACCTGCGAAATCTTACGGGGGTATCGGGAAAACGTTTAAGAGAATCTCAGTATGACTTCACTCTGCCTGACCGTCATTCTCTCTCACGCGTCACACGTCAAAACCTGGACAAGCGCCGCATTTGCACATCGCACAAAAATTCAATTGTCCCTCACAGCTGCATGTTGGGCTGAATCGCAAACTGGGCCTGTTTACTGTCATGCGGATACTCAAACCAAAACCCGCTCGGGTTGTGATCCAGACTTTCGAAGCAGTCTCTGCTTTTTTTTTTTTGTCACTAAATGTGGCCAGAAAAAAACGTCGACTTTTACAGGAAGACGTCACGTGACTGACCACATTTACCCTTTCAGACAAAACTGCAACAGCAAGACACACGAGGCTGTGAATATCAAACTGGTTTGTTTTCTATTTCACTCCTGTGAGAAATTGCCATCCGGTGAAACGAAACGCCGATCAGAGCGCGAGTGCAACCCGAAGAGTGAGAGACATATCAGCGGCGGGTGGAGTGTCTGACACCGAGATTAACCGGGCGCTAACTTGCACGCCTGGATGCCACACCGTTTGAATCTTTTCCTTTCTGCCCGACAGGCAGTGTGTCATTATTACTGGGTGGCTCACCTGCCTGCGTTAATGCTAGGGCAAAGCGCTGTCATCACTAGCTTTTATAAAGTGTCTGCGTGTGCAAAACTCCCGACAGCCACGAATCATCATGTCGGGATGACGCACACACGTTTGGATTTAGACCATTTTCATATTTTAGGAGACCAAAAACGCACCAAAGCGTGGAGTGGAGATATCCCTCTTCTCCTTGTAAAGAAAAAAATTCAAAAGTCAGCGAAAATCACGTTAACCTTCTTTTGAATCGTGCGGGTTCCCAATCTGGGGCATTTCCAAGCGCATGGACAAACACTGAACAGTGTAAATTCCTGTGTGTTGCTCTGAAAGGACCGTCAACCTGCAATTCCCAGCAAAAGAAGAGGAGCGCTGTTCGCAGCAGGCTCGCTGCCCCGTGACTGCGCACGTCCTCATACGGCAGCGTGGACGGTAGAGGCAGCGTCCCGGGTCGGGTTCCGACGTCCTCCTTACAGCCCGGATCTGGTGCCGACCCGTTATCACGTCTTCGGTCCCCTGAAGGAGGCGCTGTGCGGTCCCAGGTTCACCTCTGACGATGACGTAAAGGAAGCGGGGCTCACCAGGCTTCGGGAGGAGACGAAGAACATCTTCTGCGCAGGAATCCAGGAGCTCAATGACCGCTGATGACTAATGCGTCGTCTTGCATTGGGGAATGTATGGAAAAGTCATGTGTTCGAATTCATTCCATTTGGGTTAAATGTAATTTGCCCTTACTTTTTGATTCCCCCTCGTATAACGCAGACATCGGTGCAGCGTTCTGAAAAACGGATGTGCTAAATGTGCATCTAAATCTCTTTCATCGGGCTTCTTTTGAGCCACGAAAATACACAGACAGACAGACAGACAGACAGACAGATAGATAGACAGACTTTCACAGCTGTGAGTGAGTATACACACGCACTGTACTTCCTCTTGCCTCAGGATTCGACTCTCACACACCCTCTCTCTCACACACTCGTGTTTCGTTTTACTTTGGTGCAGAAGTCGCATTTCTGCAAGTGACACTTTTTCCCCCTCTTCTTTATACCGCTTATCCTCTTCCTTCTCTCTCTTGCTCCTAGACGCAAGGCTAAATCGACAGGTTGGCTTCACGCCACGTCCACGAAGGACAAACACACCGACCGAGCTTCGCCTTCTTCGGCACATTACAAAGTGTTTGTTGTTCACTTTACACGTCAGGGATGACACGAGGGCTAAAAGCTGGGAGGCCGAACCATGTGTGTGAGCACTGGGTGTAGATTTATGATGACAATGTTGGTTTAAATACCGTGTTTAAGCGTGTTTAGCTGGACTGTGAGTGAACCTTGTTCAGGATTTGGCTTCAATACGAACGCAGGAAGGTTGTCCTGAAGGCTAACGGTCAGCTAACTAACTAACTAGCATGTTTTACACACACACACATGCGCACACACTGCGAGATGGTGTTTCATTAGCGACAAGGAAAACGTCTGGTATAAGCCAGCAAGCTAACCCGCATGTATAAACATATTCCTCTGGCAGTTTTGGCGTCCTTCGACAGTCTCCTGGAAGGCGCGGACGTTATCTCAGATGCTCCCTCTGTACGGAAAACAGGACCGGGATCGCCTATCGGCAAATCGAGAACGCCCCGAGAACCATCGGTTGCCCTGGGTTATCACGATACATTTCGTGTAACGGATAATTGACCCGCGCAGACGCTAGCGGATTAGGAGCGCTGCTTATTCTCCTGGAGCTCACGTAATGAGACGAGACAGACAGAAGGAACGAGTTTAGCGAGGGGAAAGCTGGGTATATTACACTCATGTGAGAGTGCGTGTCATCGCCCCGCTGGTGCGCGACACGAGCGTGAAATTGCATTACAATTACATCACAACATCCAGCTGTTAAACACCGTCATTATCCAAAAGTAGCTCTTTGGCCGCTGGTTTTCTAAAATAAACCGTAATTCCAGAGTGTATCTCCAGGCCCATTTACTGAAATATGACATCAGGAACAAAAATAAAGAGAAAATACTGGGCCAGAAAGGCTAAGCACGCGTTACTGAGAGTTCGGTGTGAAATCGAGTTCTCGCTCAAAGAAAAAAAGGCCACCGACGGTCACGAGGCGTGAGATTTTAATAGACAGTACCGGGCCTTATATAGGACCTTAGCGTGATAGTTTACCTCACGTTTCGTCGAGTTGTTTCAGATTTTTTTTTATTCACATGACACCAAAGAGTCACGGCTAAAGAAGCAACCACAACGCGAGCTGAGCTAAGCTAGGTAGAACGGTTAGCTGGCTAACAAGAACACGGTAGCAAGACCTTAGCTATTGTAAGTAAACCATTAAATTGTGCTGACAAATGAAACCCGTTTAGAATCTAATTTTATGCTAAGCGCGGTGGGGCGCTGGCTAGCCATAGGGTCACGTGATGGAATCTAATCCTGATTAAATCGAACTTAAAAGTCGGATTTTTTACAGCGGTTTAGGTCCGAGCAGTGATGGAGAGTGATGCTAATTAGGTTCTGGGGAAAAAAATACATAAATACTATGCACTAGCGAGTTAGCAAGTAGGCAGATGAGAATCTTCCGGACTCCCTCGAGGACCTCATACTACAGATAGGCAAAGAGCTGCGCATTCGAACTTCGCTAAGACCAGTTGAACCTCAGGTTTCGGCGGTAATCCGTCCGGGAACAATCGGCGAAATCCGAAACCGACGACAACCGAGGCAGTTGTTTCCATATGAATCGATGTAAATCCAATGAATTCGTTCTACACAGGCCAAAATACATCCCAAAATAAACGCAAAATAAACATGTTACACCGAATATGTCCTTTATACGCAGGCATCACTTACATGTCATTGTAGTGTTAGCACTCGCGATCAATAAAAAAAAAGCGCAAAAACACCGGAATGCAATGGAATTGTTTGGCGAGACGCGCGGGCTGATGCTCACACGACGGGTAACGACGCCACGCTGAGCTTGAGAACGTGCGGGACGCCCTTTGTTTATTAGTTGTTTTTGCAAAATCAGCGGCGAAATCCGACGTAACCCGAGGCGGGCAACGAAAACCGAGACAGATTTTTTGCGGAAAAATATCGACGAAAACTGAAACCGACGAAAACCGAAACTGACGAAAACCGAGGTACCGCTGTAATTATTATTGTGCGTTCCAGGCGCGGGTGCAAACTGTAAATTCCCACCTACAGCTGGTAAAAACCACCAAAAAAATAAATTCCCCATCAACTTGTAAGTTTAACTCTTCGACTCTGGGTAGGTACAGTCATCCCCCGCTATATCGCGGTTCACGTTTCGCGCCCCCGGCTGTGCGCGGATTTTTATTTAAAATATATCCCATTTTTTTGCGGATTTCCCCAGTATTTCGCAGCATCCCCAAAACTCATAGTGAATAATTTTTATGGATTTTCCGATGCCGGAAATCGTGAATGCACGCCAACCCGTGAACTGAACGAAGTCCGAGCCTATAGCCAACAGTGGCTATCTGGTAGAGACCTTTAACCGCTGAGCTACCTCTGCTTACGAGAAGCGGCTGTAGGAAATCTAAAAGGCCATTCAAACCTGGGGTTTGAGTGGTGCATGTTTTATGGAGATCTATACACGTGTGTAAGCACTTCGCCTTGGTTTGACCTTGTATTAAGTGCGCAACCTCGCGTTCACCCTTTTTTATGGAGTGAAAGAGAAGCCATGCCGTCCTAATGGAGGATCGACCTCGGGTTCAACTCGCGGCCCACCTCAGGCTCACCTGCCTCGGCACGGGCGTCTGCGACGGCTTGGAATTTCCTTGTGTATCACGCTCCTGGCCTGCTACCAACCTTGCTCTAAGGTCCGACCGCTGAAACCAACAGGCTGCACTTTAAAAAGCATCGTGACCCACTACAGCTGTAGGCACTCAGCCCAGAGCAGCTAGTCCTCTCCAAAAGGCTTGATCGATCACGGGGAACCTTGTGAACTTCAGGTCTAAGAATAAAGGTCATAAAGCAAACAGCTGGAATGTAAACATGCGGCGCTGGACGTCCTCAGGTTGCCTTCCCGAACTGAATTTTCTGAAGCGTCCGAATTATCGGGAAACATTTGTTGGGAAAATGATTATTGGCACGTTGTCCAACTGAGGTATCTCTGGGGTGAAGGGAGGAATGCCTGGCAGGACTAATGGCAGAAAAAAAGATGTTCAAGGGTTACTGGCTTCCTAAAATGGTTTAACTAGGAAGCATCGGCGAGTGAAAAACAGCAGACTTTAGACAGAACTTTTCGGACTTCCTTGGAAATCACAGCAACTCTGGAAGACTTTCTGGAAAAGAGCGCCGTTAGTGCTTTCCTCAGAGCGTGTTCCGATACCCCGTGATGTACCATGGACAGCAGTGTGAAAAGATCTGGTGCCTAGCTTTACGTATCTATAAGGAAGTCCGCGTTAGGCCTTTCCCTCCCTGGATGGTAGAGGTCATGTGATAGGGGAGAACTAGCACGTCGAAGGGAAGTTTGATATGTAAAAATATGTATTCCTCATGGCAGTGATAGCTAACTAGACCTTCGTTTTTAGATTCCCAGGAATTAAAAACCACCTGAAAGCACATTAGCTAGCTAGCAAAGTAGCAAACACAATAATTCCATGTTTGTCGGGCCTTGTAAGCGGAAATTTGCCCCGTTGTCATGAGGTCATTTCCGACACAAGTGAAAACAAATGTAGGCCTGTACAAAAGCATGGCCTTTGTATGCTCCTGCCAAGCGTGTAAAGCTACTTAACCCTTTGTTGGGCAAAGAACCATATTTGGCTACTTCAATGGAAATCAAAATCCCCCCCCCCTTACCTCTCCATGAGGTCATAAAACCATACGGATTTCGCCCATCCTTAATAAAGGTTATATATAAATGTAGACAGAGTAATCCCCTGCTATGTCGTGCTTCACATTTCATGTCCCCGGTTATTCACAGATTTTTTATTTAGAATACATCGACTTTTTTTTGGGGGGGTTTTTTCCGGATTTGCGCGGTATTATAAAATATAAACATGAATTAACGTAGAGTAAATATGAATGATATATAAAATACAGGACGGTGTGGATCATATTTACACAAGAGACAAAGAACACGTAGCGTTGTTTATAAAAACGCGGTGTGGGGGATACTGGGAAAAAAAATATGGCTGGAGGAATGAGTCTGGCCAATCGGAATGCTCTATTCATTTAGCCTTGGTTGTGATTGGTTGCTGGCTACGACGCATACGGTTGGGGAGAAGCAGCCAGCATTCGCCAACATCCCAGTTCTTCGCGCGTATAGCAGGACTTGCTATCAATGTGACGTTTCTACGAATTCGACAAAAAAATTCACCTCGCGATACGCTCACAAATGTTTTCCTTGTGTGTTTAATCGTGTCAAGAAAGTGTTTAAAGTGTGCGGGAGGATCATTTGGGGTTTAAGCTATTTAAAAAAAAAAAAAAAAAAAGCATTTGGGGTGGCGTCCACGTATTGCGGATTTTCGTCTTTCGCGGAAAGTTTTGGAGCGTAGCGTAACCCCCGCGAGAGATGAGGGATTACTGTGTGTGTGTGTGTGTGTGTGTGTATATATATATATATATATATAGTGGCACCTCAGTTTTCATTGGTTTTGGTTCCCATCGATTTTTTCCGTGAAAAATTTGTCTCGGATTTCGTTGGATTTCGCTGCTGATTTTGTGAAAACAGCTAATAAACAAAGGGCGACCCGCGCATTCTCCTGCTCAGTGTGGCTTCGTTTCTCGTCGTGCGAGCGTCACCCCGCGCGTCTAGCCGAACAATCCCACTGCTTTCCTGTGTTTTTGTGCTTTTTTTATCTAACACTACAATGAGGTGTAAGCGCTTACTGCGTATACAGGACATATTCGGTGTAACGTGTTCATTTTACGTTTATTTTGGTGTGTATTTTGGACTGTCTAGAACGAATTAACTGGACTTACATTGAATCATATGGAAATAACTGCCACTATACAGTATATAAAGGGTTAATCACACTTTCACACTCACAAATCTGAATTATACTCCTGCTCTTCCACGACATTTGAAACTATATTTTTGCATTACAGGGGGTCCTTGATTTACAGCGGAGTTCCGGTCCTCCGGCTCGGCGTAAACCTGATTTTCGCCGTTAGTCGGAACGCACACACCGTACAACACCGTATAATGTTAACCCAGCCTAACCCAGCACCTCAGACAGCACTCGGATCTCCACCTAGGTAACCGAAAGAACAAAGAAAAACAATCGTGCTGATCGCCCCGACGTGCCGAAGGACTCGATCGGCCTCCGTACGCGTTGTGTGAACTATGTCAGGTTTGGTTCGACAGGCCGATCCTGAGCGCCGCGTTCATTTAAATATCAACGCCGGATGTACAGAAGGCCCCTTTCGAAAGACCTTTTAATAAATTCACGGGACCCGGCGACCGACGTAACCACGGAAAACACTTTGTCGTGAACCGACGACTCCCTGGATTTGAACGAATCCCATTTATTGAGGTCAACCGAATATCTGCTTCGGCGTTGGTTTTAATCTCATCGTTGATGAGTGAACAAAACAAGAAAAAAAAAAACAAAACAAGAAAAAATTAAAAAAAAGAAAAGAAAACCTTCAGGGCTTCAGAGATCCACCGGAGTCTATAAAAGCGTCCAAGAGCTGAATGTGAGCAGCAATGTCATGGAGCAGACCTGCTTTCCTCCATGCCCTTTGCTCCCAGTGTAATCTGAGCCATTAGCAAAAATCCCTGCACAGGCAGGGCACGCAAACAGCAACAGGCACTCGGTCTCACACACACACACACACACAGAATTCTCACATCCATCCCAGCTAATCAAGGCAGACAAGAAGGTCGTCATTTCCCTGCTATCTCCTAATTAGGCCTGTTCACCGTAATTCGGTTACAGCTCAATAAAGCACATTACGCCTGCAACCGGAGTCTATGGTGAAAGTGTAACATCGAGGCTGCGCTACACTTTATAACGCCGTAATCATGTTTTGGGATATTTGCTTAATGTCTGGTAGCACTGTTGTCTTATTAGACACGGGCCTTTTAGTTACGATCGGTTATAGCACTTATGGAAATACAATACTGTGTTTGGGAGGAGAGCGCCTCAGCAGGCGGAATCCGTTCTCTCACTATAACGCCAGTCGTCTCTCTCTCTCTCTCTCTCTCTCTCTGACTTTTGTTTTTGACCAATGGGAAGGCGTCGTGAGGTACATAAAAAATAAATAAAATGTCCCCGGTTTTGTTTTTGCTCTTCATAAGAATCGTGACGTCCTCTTGGTACATGTGCACGATGAAGAAGCTTACCTTTAATTCATTTCCATCACGCATCATGCATCACCACGCTGGTCGTCAAGGGCGTCTAACGAATGCACGGTCCAAAAAAACCCAAACAGACACCCAAACCCTGACTCAAATCGTCTGAGAGAAACGTATCCTCCGAGTCCGTGAGCAGAGAAGCGACGCAAAGCTGGTTTCCAGGTTCTCACGCGGCGGGGCAAAGTTTAAACGGCGAAGTGAACGGAGGATGTCAAAGGTCAGCCGGCTTCGGGAACGAAGTCATGACTTTACGGCGCTGCGCTCGTTTGAACCGACAAGTTTGCCCTCCCGCATGAGCGGTCATGTGATCGTGTGGGAAAGCCGAGAGGATTCGCCGTGTTTAGGGTTTTTCACGCGTGAACGGGAGAAAGCCGCTGAACTTTCCGGAGTATCGGGAAGCTAAACTTAACCTTAAACTTTGTGCTCGTTTTACACAAAGAAAACACACCCCAGGCACGCACGCTCACGCACGCACGCACACACACACACGCAAACGCAAACTGAAAATCACTTAGATATCATATTATCCCATAGATATTATCGTCACACTGGGGGAAACAGTGCAAATTCCAGATTAGAGCTTTAGAAATGTGTGAAAAACGTCGCGAGCGACGCGCGAACGCTGGATTCGACGCGACACTGAGGCTTTTCAAAAAATACAAAATAAAAAAATAAATAATAATGATGATGATAATAATAATAAACCCAAAACACCACTTGGAACCCTTGTGAAACGCAAAGGTGAAAAGGTTATTCAGTCGTCGGGATCTCAACAAGTACTCACCGACTCTTACAGGGGGATCATTGAAAGAAAGAGGACTTCACCCAGAGAGAGTGAGAGACACACAGAGAAAGAAAGAAAGAAAGAAAGAAAGAAGGAAAGAAAGAAAGAAAGAGAGACAGCGAGATGGAGAGAGAGATTCAGAGAGAACCCCAGCTCTACACAAGACCCACAAAGGCCTCACAGCTGACTGGAGTCAGCACATTCCTTTGTGCAACAACAACCGGCAACACAACCTGCTCTGTATCGACCTCGTCAATGTGACTAAGCATTTCAGCCGCACGGAGGACCAGAAACACAAAAAAGAAAAAGCAGCGATTCCATTATATCGCGCACTTTTCCTGAATCCCAATCACATGCTGGTTTCGGTCAGATCACACAAAAAAACCCAAAAAACCACGGAACGATGGAACGATGGGGGGGGGGGGGACTCGGATTTGGTCAGATGTCCACCACAAGAGGAAAACATACTTACGTCCTCGTAACTACCCGTCTCGGCGAACCTGACGCACGTGTTATAACCAGTTCTGTACGGGGTGCGCCGTTATAGGGAAACGATCGACAGCAGGGTGGTGCGGCGCGCCGCGGCCGTTCCCAAACCCGAGCGTATCGCCTTCCTATTACAGCGCGTTCCCGTTTTACGCCTCGTACGTGATCGGAAGTTGTACTCGGTACAGGACGACGGGGGAGTTTTTCATAACGTAGTAGTTGGGTTAAATCCTTTATCGGGCGAAAAGACTCATATTCGGTAACGTCAACAGACGTGGGAAATGGCCGCCCAGAGCGTCGCTGTGAGGTGGGGGAAGCACATGGAGTTCTCCCTTCGTATAGGGCACTAATTGAACTAGTTGGAAATTTCAATCCTAGAGGGTTATTGGACAATATTACGGAATTTGTTTTTTCGTTTTTATGGTGCAGATCAAGGTAAACAGAGTTCCCATACATGGGTGGTGTGAGGTGCGATTTTTTTTTTATCTGTGTATATATATATATATATATATCTACATGTGATCTTTAGCAAACTGCAGACGAGCAGCAATGTTCTTTTTGGAGAGCGGTGACTTTCTCCTTGTAACCCTGCCATGCACACCATTGTTGTTCAGTGTTCTCCTGATGGTGGACTCATGAACATTAATA
>JAQLOM010000019.1:9946620-9956652 GCA_030068315.1 Chrysichthys thysi
AGATAGATAGATAGATAGATAGATAGATAGATAGATAGATAGATAGATAGATAGATAGATAGATAGATAGACAGATTTTTTTGTATAAACTCCTGCTATATCATTTGGATGGAAGTGAATTTATTCATTTATTGATTTGCACTTTTTACATGACGTATCCAATGAATTTGGATTGACAGAATCAACGAATCAGAATCTTCAACTATACAAATGCACGTTGGATATCTCTTGGTGCTCAGAGCTAAAAATAAATTCCAATCAGATAAGGAAGAAGTATATAATATAATAAAAACAAACGTGCAATAAAAGAAATAAAGATACGTGTCACGAGCGGCATATACCTTCGTGTTTATATAAGACATGAGCATCGGCGGCTTCGGCTAAGACTCTCGTCTGGTTTGGGTCCTTTTCCTCCTGTGTGGGGAAGAAAAAAAAAAGACGAAAAAACAGAGGCAGCCAGCGAGAGTAATGCAATACGGATGTTTCTAGGACGAGAGGGAAAAGCCAGGTTTTTGTAGTTTGAAATAATCATTTTCGTCTTTTTTGACGTACTGCAGCTCTCCTCTGAGCCGTCAGTAGCAAAAGTCCTTCCTCTGGCCAACAGGAAGAATCGGCCTGATTGCTTAATGACAGACGACAGAGGAACAAAGGAGCCTCTGATAGCCACTCCGAAAGAAAAAAAACAAGCTTTTTCGGAGGGTGAACTGAAAGGCGGAGAGAGAGAGAGAGAGAGAGAGAGAGAATGCTGGGTGAGAAAGAGTGAGAAGGTGATTTTTAGGTGTTTATTTTATAGTTTTGTTGAGTTCCAGGGTTTAAGTGTGTGCTTTTTCATTCTGTCGTCTCTGTCTGTTCAGACAAGGCCCGCCAGACAGTCGAAAAATGAAGGGGATGAGGGGAAAATGTGATGAATTAAACAGAAAGACAAATTGTTTGCTTAGGAAGTAATTACGTATGGACCGTTGAGGAGGATCTTTGTACAGTCTACAGTAGGAACATGTGGAGCGAGTTAAGGGTGATTGTAGGGTTTGTGAAGATTGCTGCTCGCCGAAGGAAGAGACGAGGACGCAGCAGGACCCCAAGAGCAGTGATTTAATTTGCTCTTTTGTTGTCTGTACTATCAAAAAATTACATCATCTTGATCAGATTTTTAGCTCTTTTAAAATTATTTGTTTATTTATTTATTTATTTAAAGGCTGTGTTCAGAATGTACACTATTCTGCTTGATCCACTAGTACATAATGTTTAGTAGATACTATTTCTCAGAGTTGTATGCCGTATATGACAACTGCCATTCAGTTTGCTACTACGTATTTGGAATTTTTATAGTTTATGTGAAGTAAAATGCCTTGCATTTGGTGGCTAAAGTCATAAATGAGGCAGGCAGGCAACAGCAAAGGGTGTAGACCTGTGATGAAAATGCTCTTCATTCTGGTGCAAAAATGTCAGCACAGTAAAGATATAATCAGCACTGACTGATCATTTCCTCACAAACCTCAAATCATCACTCTTTTCAACCGTGGTGAGCGGAAAAGCCTCTCAAGATGTGCAATACTTAGAATCTAGCCTGTCCTATCTTTGCCATTGTCTCGTCGCCGCTCTGATCAACAATGAGTTTTCCTGGCACCACCTGGATGTTTTTTGTTTTTCGCACCATTTTGTGTGAGCTGAGAAAAGTCCCAGAAGATCCCCGGGCCATTTTTGAAATAGCCAATGATCATGCCACAGGCAAAATCACAGTGATCACATTTTTGCTTCATGCTTTTGTCCTGTATCTGTATGATTTCATGCAACATGGCTGCTGATAAGATAACTGCATGAATTAGCAGGTATACAATAAATAAAAAAAAAAGAGGCTGGTGAGTGTATTAATGCTCGTACACGTGTGTCAAATTAGCCGAGATTTAGTATTTTGCTACAAACTATTATTTTTTAATAGATCCATGTACTGAAACTCATCATTTTAACATATATAATTGGATGTCTAAACCTGGGTACAGCTCACTTTCGACATATTTGCATATTCACTAGCTTGAAACTAGATCATTTTCTTCATTTTACTTCATACAAATGAAGATATTTTTATTACTATAGATATTTCATAATCTGGGAAAGAAACAAAACACCACAGGTATCAGTTACCTCAGCAACTAGCTAGCATACAGCTAAAATAAAAAAAAAAACAAAACTAGTCTCTGGAGAAATAAATGTATATACTGTATCAGGATATTTACTATTAGAAACTACACCATTTTCTTCATTTCTTTATTTTCTGTGTCTTGTAAAACAGCTAGACATTACTAAGTAAACAAACCCTAGTGTTGTATGCTAGCTGTGTACTAGCTAGTTGCTGAGGTAACTGATATGCACATTAGTCACCTCAGAAACTAGCTAGCAAACATCTAGCATTAAAAAAACCTAGCTTCTGGATAAATAAATTAATTTGCAGGATCTTGCAGGCTATAGGTGTGATTTTGTCACACTAAAATCAGTGACTCATATTTTTTAAAAGTCTTTGAACACACACACACACACACACACAACAGCAGGCTATATCTTGCTTGATTTAGCAGTACTACCTTTAGAGGATGCTAAGTAGCTACAGCTTCAAATAAAAAAAACAGGGTGTTACAACTACTTGAATATAACATGTATTATATTATTGACAAAAATATCAATTGTTAATCCATAATTCTAAGACTACATATTTATTTAACTATCAAGTTATCTATTTGTTTAAAATGTAGGAGGAATTCTTTTTTCTTGTTTTCCTTCTCATTTTGTATTATAGCTAATCATATGTGGGAATTTGTCCTGTTTATCAGATGACAGAACCACAAGACTGGTCCTTCAAGTACATCCTCCCATGACTGGCTATGCTCTGAAGTATTATTAAAATGTTAACAAGTCTGTGTGTGTGTGTGTGTGTGTTTTGAGAATTCCCGTGCCTCTGCTTCAGTACTAAATGTGCACCATGGCCTGTTAAAGCACTTACCGCTCATCCATTCCTGCTCATTTAGGCTTAACAGTGTTTACGAGTGCTTAAGAAGGACGAGTAATGGGTCTCGTGAGTTTCTGTAAGACGCTCAGCAGTCAAGTAGTTTATGGGAAATCCCGCTGTGCGTGGTGATTGTCTGAGGTTGCTGCGTTCTTTCTTTGCTTTTTTCCCTACCCTGTTTTTTCTTTTCATGGAGGTCTGGCAGGCCGCAATGCAACATTTCACTGTGCGTACCGGTACAGCGAGTAAATAAAAGAACCCACGTGAGCATGCAATGACATCGGATAATAGATTACACGCATTTTATGGACACTCTGAAAAGCATTTGTTCAAATTGCTCAGTATAAGGGACTGTCATCAAAGCAGTTATCAAGATAAAGGTAGCACAGTTCACAGCACACGGATTAGCGTTAAATTGAAAGTTCTTCATGCTACTTGGATGTTCTAGCACTCTTTTGCTTTTACTGGTGAACAAGGACTAGATGGGTTTTTTTTCCTGTAATGATTTTAGCCTGTCCAACGCTGCCGCTTCTCCCAGTGACAAATTGGTACTTCACAAGTATTAAGGATCCATTGCTGAAACAGATTACACAAACAGCTTGAGCAGCACTAGCAGGCAGTCCATCTTCTGGTCCCATAATGTGCCGAAATCTCTATGTGAGGTCACCCCTCCCTCCGTCACTCCCTTGCTCCCTCCATCTACCGTCCCTCCTCCCCTTATCTGAGTCCACGGAGCCCTAGAGAGGAGCAGAAGGCCACTGGGTCAAAGTCTTTTCCTCTTTGGATCTGGAGACTCGCTGGGAGAGAGGGCCTGCATTAGAGCAAAGGTTCTCGGGGTCAAGATTTTAATTCTGTTAAAGAACAGCTGGTTTGAGTTTCTCTGCGCGTTGCTTCCCCCCCACAAATCCAGGGAGATGAAAAATTTGTTCAGAGGGGAACCAGTAAAATAAAAAAGGTTTACGGTCTAAAGCCCCTTTTACCCTTAGCCTGCTCTAGCATTAGCCAGGAATGCAGTAACGTCAGCATTTGGCCAGGATTGGATTGAGTTAAAGCAGGGAAGTCCTTTCGTTCATGTGTTCTTCGGTCTCTTCGTCTAAGAGACGAAACTTAATTGAACATCTTAAAAGAAATTTCAGAAAAGGAATTTACGAACCACCGACAAACTAGTAATAAACGGTTATTCGCGTTCAGCTGATCGCTAAGAGAGGTCATTATCTGACCTTGAACATGAATATAAAAGTGAGCCTGACCTCAATGGAGCTCACATATTCATTTTAACGTCTCTGTTTTCATCCTCTAATGCAGCTGAATATGTTGCAATGCAGTCTTTCCATCCCATCTGAAATTTGTTGGATCCTAATGTCCAGGCAGAACTCCCAAAACAGTCATGGCTCTTCCAACTGGAGGAGTGAGTGGGTGGGTGGGTGGGTTGGTTGGTGTGTGTGTGTCGGGGGGATCGAAGGGGAGGGGGGTCTTGGGGACGCCTATAAATGGAAAACTAATAACAGATTTTCAGTCTGCACTCTGCACAAAAATGCCTCAGGCCGTGCTGGTGTGTGGCTCGGCAGCAATCAGAGGTCATAATTTCATTGGCGGTTAGCATCAGGTTCAATTTTTCTAGTATGTTACATTTAGCAGAAAGTCTGGTTTGCGTTAGCGTCAGTTTGGAGCTGAGGAACTCGCCAGCCTCTCCAAGAAAACCTAAGGAGCGTGGATGCGCTTGTTATCCTGCAGATGCCTCTTCATTTCGGCATCGGCCTGCAGCAAAGCACGTGGTCTCATCTTCATCGTTTTTTAAATTATTAGCAAACGAGCTTTATTTTAATAAACATTTATTACGAAACGTTTCAGTGCAAACGTCATCATGTGACCAAATCACAATCCTCTGTTTTCCCTTTGGAAACTGGTTAGCTTAGCGAAGGTTATTGAATTAGCCTATAGTATCTATTAAAGCTTGTATTTTAGTGATTTCACTTTTTTGTTGTTTTTGTTTTTTTAGGATTCCCGTTAAGGCTTTGGGCAATGCAGTGGTTAGCACTGTCTCTGGTAGTGACAAGGTTTTGGGTTTGAACCTTGCTGCTAACTGGGACCTTTCAGTATGGAGTTTGCGTGTTCTCCCCTTGTCTGTGTGGGTTTCCTCCGGGTTCCCCAGTTTCCTCCCACAGCCCAAAGACATGCAGTTTAAGCTAACTGGCTACTCCAAGTTGCCCACATGTGTGAATGTGAGTGTGATTGGTTGTTCATCTTTGTGTTAGCCCTGCAATAGATTGGCGATCTGCCCAGGGAGTACCGCGCCTCTCACTCAAAGTTAGCTGGGATTGGCTCCAGTTTCTCTGCGACCCTTAATGGATAAGGGGTATAGATAATGGATGGATGGATGGATGGATTTCCAGGCCTTTGCATATTAAAGAAGCTTGCAAACATTTTTTTACTGGATATTGAGTGGATGGTTACTCGAAGATTGCTTGTGTCCTGTTTTTTCTCACCACGGATCATTTTTTTTAGAACGTGATACACGTCGCAGCGTTTTTAAAGGCAATCAAAAGACGGCCCGAGAAACATTACGAGTAATGCAGAAACTGGAAGTCACCCAGTGACTTGTGTAATATGACTGCTTTAAGGCAGCGCTCATTATCACAGGCGAGGAAATCTCCGTGAGTAGATACGTGGCAAACTTCAGCAGCTTACGTTGGTGTTTTTGAAGCCCCACCGATCTCATCCCAGCTGATGTTTATCTAGCGATAGATGAAAAAGCATTAAGCTCTTCCCTCTAGAACTAGTGCCCAAGTGGCTACACCCTTGGTCCCCTGATGATTGTGTTTATTTTTATTAAGATGGAGCAGGTGGGGGGTTCGAGCCTGGAAGTGGTTTTAGGCCATGATTTCTGCTTTCCGCCCTGAGCTCTAAGGCTTCAAAATGGGAATTCCACAGTTGTTGACATTACTCACTTCACATGGATCCAAGCTGCCAAATCGCACCCAGTTTCACACGTGTAAGCCATTAATCTAATCGGCCTACTTTAATTCGGATTGTCTTCTGGTTTTTTCCCCCTGTTCTTCTTCTCCAGGAGTGTGATCAAGTCCACATTGACGACGTTTCCTCTGATGACAACGGTCAAGATCTGAGGTAAGGCTTGCATGGTGTTCGGAAGGTCAAATACGACGTCTACGTGGCTTCTCCTTTGAACAAAACGTAGTCACCCAGACTAAGCCGTTTGGTTTCTGAAGAATGTTTGTCTAGTTTAAGAGTCCTCTAAGTCACCAAAAATCTTTTCCATAAACATCCAGGTCTTTAGTAAAGGCCACTTCAGACACCAAACGTCAAGGCTGATCAACTGCGTTTGGTGCAAGTTGTAAATTCGGTATCCTCGGGCAGCTACGATCTGAAAGTAATTTGTCTCTGTCTTTTTTTCAGCACGTATAACTTCAGTACGGACGGCTTCCATGCCGCCGCCACCAGTGCCAACCTGTGTTTGGCGACCGGTGTGAGAGGAGGAGTGGACTGGATGAGAAAGCTGGCCTTCCGCTACAGACGAGTAAAAGAAATTTACACCACCTACAAAAACAACGTCGGAGGTAATTCCGCAATAAAACTGCTCAGGGCAGATTGGTGGGTTGGAAGGAGGGAGAGGGGAATGGAAATGTGTGTCAACAAAAACACTCTGAGGTTTTTCCACCAAGCCTACAACTTGGGTTGGGGCTAAATTTTGAAATTTCTGGAGTTGTTTGCAAAAACGGGCCAACTCAAACAAGGCTTTCTGTCGGTTTTCAGGACTGCTTGGTCCGGCCAAAAGGGAGGCCTGGCTGCAACTGCGAGCAGAAATTGAAGCTTTGACAGATTCCTGGTTAACACTGGCACTGAAAGCACTAACATTAATCCACTCGAGGTAAGGACAATTATTTAGAGCGCAGATACGGTACACCGATCTAAAAATTACAGGCTATACGTTCCCAACCTGTTTGCAAACACTTCTAGAGTCCCTAACCGTGACGAGATTAGCCAACAGTTTTTTTTGCCAAATACGAAGAAAATCATTCTCTTTTCTGCTTCAATTCCAGGTCAAATTGCGTGAACATCTTAGTGACCACGACGCAGCTCATACCTGCCCTGGCGAAAGTGCTGCTCTACGGACTGGGAATAGTTTTTCCAATCGAGAATATTTATAGCGCTACGAAAATAGGTGAGCGATAGCTCCTCTACCGGCGGCCTTCCCGTGGGCCGAACAATCAGGATATTATGTTATTGCGCGTAAACATCAGGAGACACACGGAGCAGGATTGGTTTAGGCTGCAGGACGGGGCGGACACCCGAGAGGTTTGATGTCGGTTTCTAAGGAAAAGGCCTAATCAGGCTAGGATTATTTTCTTGGAGCTGGCTCTAAGCTGGGCCTCCGCTTTTTTTTTTTTTTTTTCAGGCCTGCATATGAAACCACTTCGGCAAATTTATGTCATTCCACACGGACGTTTTTGCCCCCTCGCCCCCCTCCGCTCCCGCCTCCGCTTCTTCAAATGCAAAATAAACTCCTAAGCATGGAGTCCACGTTTTTTTTTTTTGTTGTTTTTTTTTTTGGGCCCATCGCTCGAGCAGAGACGGTTCTGGTTGCAGGCTGCATGCCTCCCTAAACTCTGGCATTAGCATGTGAGGCTGATTTAGCTCGTTAAACTCCATTTGTCCCAGGTTTAGGGAGGAGAAAGACACACTTAATGCTTTTCAGGCCACTTTTATCTGGGCATTGATCTTATCGAATCCCCCGAGCTACGGCTAAGTGTTTACACTGGGTAATTTTGTGTAACTTATTGCGTTTTTAGAGAGCTCTCACAAAAAGGCTGGCTCTCGGATGCGTTTGGAAGCACTAAACCTGTTTCTGTTCTCTGCAGGCAAAGAGAGCTGCTTCGAGCGAGTAATTCAGAGATTCGGGAGGAAAGTCGTTTACGTGGTGGTGGGAGACGGAGTAGAAGAGGAGCAGAGCTCCAAAAAGGTAAACGAGAAACCCTTTCGCTCGACCCCGTTCCACTGCTCAATACCCCTCCCTTTCACTTTTGGCCATTTATTCCCAAAAAGCCCATTGGCCTGAACGAGAAAATAGCTTCCACAATCGAATCAGCACTGACAGCTCAAGTGTAAAAAAAAAAAAAGGAAAAAAAGAGGGGGGGTTGGGGTGGTGAAGATGGCGTAATTATACATTGCCGAGCTGAGCCGAAGCGGTATGAATGCATGTAACGCTAGACAAGTCCTTTCAGGCACGATCGAGAAACCGGCCCATAAACAGAGCACACGTTTAAGAAGCTTACATCTTTGTTCGATGAAATGTGGGATGTTTTTTCTTCTGCGGGTTGAAGATGAGGGAACGGCATGGCCTCCAGAGCCTTTTGATGTGTTGTACGACACGGCGCGGTAGCAGCCGGGTCTTGTAGTTGCTCTGTTCAAAGGAGGGTTCGAAGGATTTATGTTACCTGATGACTGTCTAAAAGCCCTTTGTGTGCCGAGTTTCTGCCAAGTTTTTTCATGTAAACTTGACGCTCTAACCAGAAACCGCAAAAGACGAAGATATTCATTAGCTAATTAATTACCTGGGGGGAACAAACCCATTTCCCTGACAGGTAAGAAACAGATCCAGAAGGTGAAGCAACACGTTGACACACTCCTTTATTATATCCTGCCAAGTATTTAGTTCCATGCTGTCAATTAGAGATGCAAGGAATGTGGACATTAACACCAATTCGAGTATTCGTTTCTCACAGGCCCGTACACCTGGG
Organism: Chrysichthys thysi; assembly: GCA_030068315.1. Classification (NCBI taxonomy): domain Eukaryota; kingdom Metazoa; phylum Chordata; class Actinopteri; order Siluriformes; family Claroteidae; genus Chrysichthys; species Chrysichthys thysi. The sequence goes on from JAQLOM010000019.1 coordinate 9,955,372, forward strand.
GTAACACAGTGCGCACGAATCGCTCTCTGTCTGCGATCAGAATTATCCAGCGTTGGATAATACACCACGGGTGTCGGAGGTCTGTCGTTATTGCTCCCACCCCCCCGACCCCTTTAAGAAAGCCCCCAAAATACCCCCCTTACTCCTGCATAATAACCTAGCTGAGGTGAAGAGGAGATAGCATCTTTGGCTTTTAAAACTTAAAAGCAGAAGACAATTTACAAAACAAAAAAAAAAAAAAAGAAAGAAAGAAAAAGAAAAGGAAAAAAAAAGAAAAGAAAGAGAGTCTTTTAAGGGTCAGCGCAAGCTCCTCTAAGCGGAACATACGCCTGAGAGAAGCTATACCGTTGATAAGAGGCAGTAATGGAAGCACTGAAGACTCCTGACAAGCTTCTTTCATTCTCGCAGACTCATATTTCTCCCGGAGTCTCTCCGAGAACAAAGCCTCATTCGCAATGTCGTGTTCGGGGAAGTTCGGGCCGTACAGTGCATTCATCCTTATTTTCCCAGTAGGGCTTTAAAAAAGAAGAAGAAGAAAAAAGAGGCCTCGAGAGTGCTACAAATGTCGTCTTTTTGTCATTTCTGTACTTTACTAATGTGCCGAGTAAAGCCTTGGAGAAGAAATGCACCTAACGATTAAGGCTGGCACGTAAAAAAGAGAAGTTCGGCAACTTTTTTTTTTTTGCCCCAAAACGTTCCAAATTCGCACGGGAATTACTTTTGAAATGGTTGCTAGCATTGTGGGTTTTTTTTTTTTTAACTCTATAAACTATTAAGATTTTTTCCGTTGTCAGTTATTAAAAATACCAACGTTACAACAATGTCTTCCTGTAGAGGACGAACAAAATAAAGAGAAAGATGGAAACAAAGCACTAGTTGTGAAAAAGAAAGTGTCACCATAACAGGATGTATTTTTTTTTTGTTTTTTTGCTAAATGTGTGCTATGGTTCTTGCTAAATTGCTAGCTTTCTAGACACCCGTGACTGACTAATCGCGCCTTCATTTGACGGCAGTAAATGGATAAATGACTACAGAGGACCCTTGGCTTGCGAATGCATGGGATAGGGAACAAATCGACGTACAAACTAGACTCCCAAACAGATTTTGTACCGACCGATGAACAAAGTACACATACAGCTGACCCACGCTTTGCGGCACAAACGTTCAGTTCCGGTCAAGCACCCGTGGTGTGAACGTGTTCAACGCATTTTTGCTCTATAAGCTTCATTACGGGTCTCAAGAAAGTGGAAATGGTAGTGAGAGTAAGAAGCCTAAGCGTAT
>JAQLOM010000019.1:9967584-9978065 GCA_030068315.1 Chrysichthys thysi
TTTGGATTTTTACAGCATTATTGTTGAAATACACAGTCCTGAAAAAGGGGCGTTTCTTTTTTTGCTGAGTATATATATATATATGAAAAACACATATAAACTTAAACGTTATTTTTTTCGGATGGGAGAAATCTACGTTTCACCTCACAGAGAGGTATGGGGAAGCCTTTTTGGATGTCCGTTGAAGTTACCAAATATGGTTCTTCGCCCAATAAAGGGTTAACGTTGTGCATTCTGAGATGCCTCGGTTGTAAAAAGTGGTTATTTGAGTAACCCCAACCTTTCTTCTCAGTTTGCACCAGTTTGACCATTCTCCTCTGTCCAACTAGATGTTTCCACCAACAGAACTCCTCCTCACTGGACGTTTTTGTTTTTTGGTACTTTTACTCGTGTACGAGGTGACTCGCATGAAAAAAAAACCCCATTCAATTCAAATAACTCTTATGATACTCGTGCTTCCTTTGAGCTTTTGAGCAAACAAACAATGGCCATTAATGAAGGCAAATGAATAAAACCTCTATGTCCATCTTCCGTCCTTCCCATGCCCAGAATCAACCTGATACAGGTGTGAGTACAACATCGCTAACATCACTTCCTGTTCACGTTTTTTCCCATCAAAACCTCCTTTATTTATTTACCTCCTTACTCGCAGGATCCAACAGAATAAGCTCATTCTATTCTAAACCGAAATGAACTTACGTTCCGTAGTTGGAAAAGTCATTTTTCGTCCGGTTTCACTTAAAACGTCTCACTTTAACCAGAACCGAACAGAAGGCTTAATGGACGCTGTGATGTCGAGGTCATGAGAGTTTAACACTCGCCCTGAGAGACTGAAAGAGACGCCTGCAGTTTAACTTCTCTATTTACAGCCTGTGATGATTCTGACTCTAGTCCATTAATATATCGTATTATACCACATCCATCTTCGGGACTACGCGGAGTTTACGACGTGGATTTATGACGTCTGCGTTGAACCTGTTAAAGGCGTGAAACCGTGGAAAGTTTATCTGCCAAACTGTAACTGTGTAACCGGATTGGACTCGAGGTGTGACGATCTACCTCCTTCTTCTCTGTACGTGGCTGTGAATTGCGTTCCGGACGTAGACCTTAATATTTGACAATATCGGATAGCGTGATAGCGTCATTAGGCTGTGACTTAAAGCACCTTGGGCGCAACCCTAGTGCGGACTTTTTGCCGTGAAAACTGAGCGGGTATCTGTGGATGTAATCTAAACATTCCTAAATCATGCAGCTGGAGCAAATATGCCGAGATGCCACGTGTTGTTAAGAAGCATGGCTGCCTCGCAGCTCCAGGGTTCCTGGTTTGATCCTGAGCTTGGGTTACCGTCTGTCTCTCCCACTATCCCTGTGGGTTTCTTCCAGGCTCTCTGGTTTTCTCCGGCATCCCAAACTTGACGACTTTCTCACACACAAACACGATGCATACCAAAAAACTAAAGGTCATAATTAAAAAAAAAATGCATCATACAGGTGCTCCCCTAGTTACAATGACCCGACTTACGATTTTTCAAAGTTACGATGACGATCGCCTCACTCTCTCCCGCACCTCACAGAGATCCCTTGTGTATCGGTGTACTGTCCAGTCCATTAACGCCTGTTTTTTGTGTCCTTCAAGAGCTAATTTTAATTCAAAAGCATGTCTTCTAAACGCCCAGTATGTCTCCTACAGGAAAAGACTCCTGGGAAGGCTAGGCTAAGCTACCTAAGCTAGGCTTTGCAGTGGCCTACGACATTCAACATGCGATATTTTCCACTTACAATGGGGATATCAGAACGCATCTCTATCGTAACTTGAGGACTACTTGTATCAAGAAAAATACGATTCTTTACAGAAAACGAAAAATGCCTTTGGTTTCATGACAATCCACACATTGGTGTAATAATAAGTAAAAGGCAATGCAAGTGTATTCGGGTGGGGGTAATTACTTCCTGCGATACGTACTGCAGTCTTGTGGGAGTCTAGAATAATGTTTACGTCAGGGGTGGGTCAAACTGAGCCATGGAGCAGGCTTGGTGTGGGGGCAGGTTTTTGGGATGACCTCTCAATCGGCCAATAATAAAGCTGTTTAGAGCTGTGGGAGGAGTCTGTTTTAATTGTCGATACAAGGGTCATCCCAAAACCCTGCCCCCACACCGGCCCTCCATGGCTCAGTTTGCCCACCCCTGCATGATCTCGGCCTTTAATACGTAAACAAGATCCTACAAGTTTCCCTCACCGAATAACCGACCCCTGAGCTGCTGTTGCACTTTACTATAAAGCACTTTACATCGTCCTCTTTGTGAAAGGGAAGTCAGCCCGGCGACGGTTACTACGTTGGCCGGTTATCAAATCCGCAATTTATCACATTATCACACCTCCAGGTTTATAATCCTAAGAGGAAACTGGGGATACGTCGCCCAAGTGACCCCTTTATTTTGGGACGTTATTTCCAAACCCTTCTCCTGTGTAAACACAAAACGAGTATTTTATAACGGGAGCTCGTCAGTCGACGTCGTTAATGACGGCAGTTATTACTCAAAAGTCGGACGGGGCGAACTGGATCGACTTTCCATGGGTTTTTTTCTTTTCTTTCTTTTCCCGCAAAACCCTCCACCTGCGTTTGCGGTCACACAGCGCACTCGGCGAGACTCCGGAGCCCTGAGTGGCAGTGAGTTATACGTTTTATTGTCATCCAGGGGTCGTTTTTTTGGCAGCGCCGAGCTTAAGAGACGTGATTTCCGGCTCCCCGCGGGACTTAATTTGAGTTCGGACCTCCCTGCCTGGTGTTAATTGGTCTGAATTTCTCCCGTTATGACTCGTTAAGGCTTTGCTCAGCTGGCCCCGGGTCCAGGCTCTCCACCAGTTTAATAAACTCGCACAGTCGTCCGGTTAATAAAACAGCTCTGGAGTCCACCTTGGCTTGTTTCTGCTTGAGAAGTCAAGACTTTTTCTGACTTTTCTCACCTCTGGGGCTTTTTTCTGAGCTGGACCCCAGTGCTCTGAACGTGTAAAGGAACATTATCCCTGTCCTTATTCTCTTCTATCACCTTTTTCCTTTATTTGACTGTTTTTCCTTGATACGCGGACTATTGCTATACGTCTGGCTTGATGGGACCTGGCCAGGTCATGTCGACTGATACGTCTGGGAAGGATGTAGTCAGACAGGACAGCCAGATGACAGACTCCCCTTACTCACTCTAAAGTAGTGCGCACTTCAATAGGATGATATGTTTCCCATGCCCTCACAGCAGACCGGGTGAAGCCCACCTGTCCCACATCGCCGCGTTATTATCTCCAAAATCAGCCATGCTGTCAGAGTCTATAGCCTCGTGAGTTTATTTTCATAAGAATTCTCGCTCTCTCTCGCTCTCTGTCTGTCTCTCTGTCTACCTCTCTTTCGGTGGAATGTTAATGTCCTGTTCCAGTTGGATGGAAATGGAAATGGAAATGGTCTTCCAAAAAAAAAAAAAAAAAAAACTTATTTAAGCTCCTCGCTGACTTCTCCCACCCCCTTTCCAAACCCCCTTCCCCCAGCCAGGGGATTACAAAGGCTTTAAACTAGCGGATGGAGAAAAGAAAGGTGGTAAGTGACATTTCTGGTCTGGGAATATACCATTCAGCGGTGTGGAGAGCTGCCAAAAACGCTAAAAAGACTTCGATAGAGTGTAAACAAACGCCGTGTTGTGATGTGGGGCTGAAGTACGAGTGAAAAAGGTAACTGGGGGAGGGGTTGCGAGCGGTGGCGCTGGACCGGCAGATCTGTTAGCCATCAGCGGACCCGTTTCATCTAGCCTTGGCTGCTTGAACCATGTGAACGGAGGCTTTGTGTACCTGCGCTAGGACAGGAGCTGGGAATGAAACGAGGCCGGAAACCACACTCCGGCTTCCCCCTCCTCTCTTTCTCCTTCCTCCCTCCTTACTTGTCTCCCCAAGGCCCTGAACTACAGTGTATACAGGACTGGTATTCTGCTCCTAGCTTGGTTAAGAAGAGCAGGGAGCTGGCGAGAGTCACGGCCAGGTCGGAGGTCACAGGGGACAAGGGGACACAGAATAGTAGCCATGCATATTTAATCACTTTTGGCAACGGGGAGCGTTCGACGAGTGCACTGTCAGTCTATAATTCATTCCAGTCATTAGTTAGAAATGCTCTAAGTCACCCATGACACTTTATGGCAGTCTAATGGCGTATTCGGTGATATGGTGATTTTCCACTTTTATTAGAGGCAATTAGAGGTAATAGTACGTATTATTATTATTGTTTTTTATTCCCGGTGAGTGATTTATCCGTGGTTATGACTGAGTACACAGTATATATTGAAGCTAGTCGTTTTTTCCCTCTATCTTGGGATTAAAAAATATTTAGAGGTTCGCTAAAATGTGAGTCCCAATCAGCTGAAAGTGAACAAGGAAGAAATAAAAACGGAATAGAAAGTGCGTCTGGGCGGAGCTCATTTGTTCGTTTCTTGTTTTTAAAGAACAAAATTAAAAGAATAAATGCGGGATCAAGTTTTTGAGCAACCTAGATTCACTGAGCACTTTATTTGGTAACACCTGGACACCACATGTTCATGCAATTAACTAATCAGCCAATCATGTGGCAGAAGTGCATGAAAAATCGTGAGGTCAGCACCTTCGGTGACGTTCAATTCGACCATCAGAATGGGGAGAAATGTCACCTGAGTCGTTCGGAACATTTGACGAGTTTCTATAACTGCCGATCTCGCCAGAATTTTCATGCTCACCATGGAGGTCTCGAGAGTTTACTCGTAACGGTGCAATAAATAAAAAAGCAAAACATCTAGTGAGGGGCAGCTGTGCACACAGGAACACCTTGCGATTGAAATAATTCAAAGGAGATAACCACTCGCTACTGTGGTGAGCCGAACACTGAACACGTTGAACCTTCTACAGCACCGGCTTACACAGGGACCGAAACAGGAAGGTGCTCCTATAAATCTAAAAAAAAAAAGCATTTAATTGTTTAATTATTGATAAGATGGGCCGTTTTCTGGAAGGAGATTGGAGTTCATTTGGCATTTTTGGAAGGAGTCTCCAGTGTCGGCACTTCTGATTCAAAGCTATACGTTTTCCCACGCGGTAAATCTCGTCCGTTTTCTCAGGGAGGTGAGGAGGTGCGTTGATTTTTCCTTTATGATTTCAAAAGACAGAGAGAGAAGAAGTTAAGGCTGGTTAAGGAGCGCCTGTTGATAGGTGAGATAAGGAAAGGGGTGATTCGTTTCATGAACGTTCCACAACGTTAAACATAACGAGACAAACATAATCCGTAATCTCTGGCAAATTGCGATACACTTTGGGAGGCAGTCCTATGGGGAAAGAATCCCCTGAGTAATTGATTATTTTCCTATAACGGTGTTTTATTCCTTAGTTTTTGTATTGCGTTTAGTGTCTTGACGTTCGACACTGTTTAATGCATTCAGAACAACAGGTGAAAGAGAAAATTATATATATACTGTATATATATCGCTCCCGAACATGAACAAATCGGTTCCCGACCAAAAAATTCGCCAAAATTTTGCACCTGGTCACGACCACTTAATCGAGTGCTGAACAAACACAGCCCCGCCCTTTTTCCCCTTCTGCTTCATATGCACCAATGTTTTCCCATTTCCTGTTTGCGTATTGTGCAAGTGCGTATCGCGTACCTAACAAAGACACATGTGTCCCTTTTATCGGTCTCGCTCAGACGTGTGTTCATTGGCTGTACAGTAACCTCCTCCCCGCCCATCTTCCTCCTCACTTCCTTAACGCCAGAAGTCGACTCATGCAAGGTTCGTTTTCTTGGTTGTTTACAGGAAGGTTTTGGCTAATTAATGATTGTTCAAACTTTGATTTATTTTTTCTGTGCTTAAAACCTATTAAAAAAATGTTCACAGCAAACGGTTTGTAGAGGTCTAATACGGACTCGTGCAATATTAGTTTTCTCTGTTGTTCAAGGTTTTTTTTACGTCTTTTTACGTCACTATTACTCTCTGCATTCTGTGGTATAATTAACTATTTTTGTGCTTTAAAAATCTTTAAAAAACCCAAAACAGCGAATATTTACATACAGGTCGTAGGGTCGGGAATGGAGGAATTGTATCTACATACAATCCAGTGGTGAAATTAGGTTCGGGTCACGACCAAATCGGGTCACGACCAGAGTTTTGGAACGAATTATGGTCGTGACCAGAGGTACCACCGTATATAGATATACACACAGGGCGGGCCATGAAAAAGTAACCCGCCTCTGGCGATATGAAGATAAAACGAATGAGCAAATAAATAGTTTTTATTCACGTTCACTTTAACAAAAGTCACAACAGATGCTGAAAGTGGCTCCTGTTCATGTTCATTGCGACAGATGGAAAGAAAGGGGCTTTGGATTGGAGGCTTTTTCATGGCCCACCCTGTGTGTGTCTATCCTCCTGATACCCAAACTTGTGTGCCTTGTCCTTTTTCCTGACTGTTTTGCGTTTTTTAGTACCTGATAACTATTGAACTTGATCACTGTCTCCAAACAAGAAGAAGTTTGGCACAAGGGTAATACCCAACAGTCCTCACATGAGGATCTTACAAGGAAATACACACCATATAGTTGTGTGTTGTCCTCATATGAGGACACTGGGGTCTCAGGAGAATTTATAAGAAAGAAGCAGCTAACCCGGTTAACCCTGAATAACCCTACCCATTTCCCTCCCCTTTAATATTTAGGACAGGTTGGAGCCAGAATGACTCCTATAAGACACGCACACACACCGAGAGTAATCTTCTGTCTGTCACTCTCTTTGCAGCACTATGGAAGAGTGCGATGCCAAAAAATCCCCCATCCTCCCATTTCCACGTGGAATGAGTGTGTCAAGCTGCCATCCAGCGTCTGACAGGATGACAAGGAGAGAGAGAGAGAGAGAGCGACGGTAACCAAGAGAAAGAGAGAGAGAAAGAGAGCCAATGCAGGAAATTAAGAAATAGGATCACACCAAACTATGCATCATCAATCTCCTCGACTCACCTCTTCACACACGAGCAGAAAAGGAAGCCAAACTTATTACCCTGTCTTAACATGCCAGTGATATTTCCCGGTGTGTGATGCTTTTTTTCCCCCCCATAGGTGTTCCTGACTTGAGCTTCCTGCTGGAGGCCATGGTTTCCATGGTAACTCTTAGCTAGCGTAGGGCTAGCTAGTATTTACAACGCAAGGCTACCGTGGTGTCCCCAAGAGCCCCGTTTCAATGCAAGATGCATTTACGGGAGAAAATATGAGTATGGGGGGTAAAAAAAAAATAGACGAGTGTGAGTCATGATGGATGGGAGTGCATGCGTGGGGGGACTTGGTCTGAGCTATGAAATGAAGTTTGGTGGCTCTCTGGTGAAGCACGAGCGTGCGGGAAGGCTTCGATTCCAAAAGTCTATGTATTTCTATGGGGCTAAAAATGCATTCCTGGGAATGAGAGATAAATGGATGGACAAACAGAAAAAAAAGATGAGCGCGCCTCGAAGATCATGTCATGATGGATGAGTTGGCCCGAGGTGATGTATTAAGTTTGGTGGCTCTCTGACAAAGCTTGTCCAAATGGAAAGACTTTGAATTCGACGCTCCATTGATTCTTTAGAAGAGTGTTTCCCAACCTTTTTTGAGCCACGGCACATATTTTGCGTTTGAAAACTCCGACGGCCAATGGGGGGTGGGGGGTTGGTAGCCCTGCCGTAGTCTTGCTAGCCACAATACTTCTGTCCCTGCTACCTGTCGCATCCATGCATCACTAATTCGCTTGTCTCAAAGTACAAGGCATTTAGCTCCCTGCTGCCACCTACAGATATGGAGGAGTATTACATAATTACTCTGCCAGTCACTAGACAGCGCAGGTGCTCAAAAATGGCATATAATTTGCAGATAATAATTAATTAGTTTTCAAAAAGTGTTTTTGAGACCAATTAGGTGAAATTGAATAATTTCCCACGGCACACCTGACGATCTCTCATGGCACACTAGTGTGCCGCGGCACGGTGGTTGAAAAACACTGCTTTAGAAAGTAAAGAGAGGATAAAAACACGACAGGAAAACAAGAGTGCGTCTTTCCAAAGACTGTATACGTATAAGAACACGAGTTGGGCACAGGACGGACGAGTTGAAGTCGGTCTGAGGTTGATATCTTCAAAAATGTGGTCTGACGGAAAAACAATCCTGTGATTGCTCCACCGTGTATTGGTTTCAAAACCAGAAATGAAACTGTATCCGACTGCATTGAGTTCTGGGTAAATTGGGCTATATATAAGCTAATACAGAAATAAAATGGCTCTTCAGATGGCTTTGGGCATGGTGTCCATCTTGAGAATCTTTCCAGAAAAGATGACAGTGCAAAACAATAAGCACCGAGTTCTTCGCTGGCTGCTCCCACTTCATTCGCTTTTCATTTGCATAAAGCACGGCTTTCCTGCGTCCTCCGGGTCGACACTCTTCCCTTTGCCTACAGCCTTTCTGCTTCATGAAGCAGTATCGAAGTAGGGTTGAAAAAAAACAAGCGTCATGTTAAGGAAGCGCTCACATAATGGGCAATAAATTAATAAATAAGTATTTAAATAAATTCATAATGTGATGATGTAACTTTGCTCATACCGCCCCAAAGTTAATTATTTTCCTACAACAGCACATTTTGAAGTCGTTTCTTCTTCTTCTTCTTCTACTCATTCACTCATCTTCCGCCAGATTATCCTGTTCATGGTCGCGGTAGGTAGAGGGAACCTGGAGTCAATCCCGGCTGACTTCGGATGGCGAGAGGCGGGGTTACACCCTGGGCAGGTCGCCAATCCAATCCAGCGCAGGGCGACACCCAGAGACAGACAACCATTCACACTCACATTCACACCTACGGCCAATTTAGAGTCGCTAATTAGCCTAATCCCCCTAATCTGTGCATGTCTTTGGACTGTGGGAGGAAACCGGAGTACCCGGAGGAAACCCACACGGACACAGTGAGAACATGCAAACTCTACACAGAAAGAAAGGCACCCAGGTCGACCCCGGGGATCGACCCCAGGACGTTCTTGCTGTGAGGCGCCAAGGCTAACCAGGGTTTTGTTTTGTTTATTAAAACTGAATAAGTTCCTTTATAAGTACCAAGGATTTACTTTGCTGCTACAGAAACCTATTCCACTCCTTCTGCACCAATCAGATCTGAGAATTCAACAGCAGCGTGCTACGACGGGACATACGGTTTTTTGCGACATGTGAACCAAAGTTTATCTCTCATTTTTCATGTCCCGAAAATATGGTTTACATTGTCCTTTTGTCTTCCTGGAAGAATTTCGGTCAGGCTTTCAGGCACATTGAGTTTGAGTAATGCCGCTGTAAATCTCGAGTCATTTCAAAACACCAACCAGCAACATACACACTCGTGCTCCGTGTGGTGAGTGTGTGCGCATGATGGAGTAATCAGGGCACAGTTTGCGGCTTCCCGCTGTTTTAAAAGTCTGACAACAAACACGTTGTTTTACACCCTGGCAACGAATCAAACATGCCTATATTGAAAACACTCACCGCACACTCACACACTCATATACGCTAATTAATAGAACGTGTAACTCTAGCATGACCTGGAAACGGCGCGTTTTTTTCCGCTCCAGTCTAGGTTATTGAGTTTGATACGTGAACGTTAAAGGTATCTCCATAAGGACTACAGCAAGTCCAGAATAATATTCAGATAACAATGCATGTGCATTGATTGAAATGCATTCCTTAACCTATAGTGTATCCGTCGCCAAAATATAATACCGTAAACCAAGCTGTAAATATGAACAAATATGGCAATTATAGCATTTTACACGTCGCAGAGTTTACAGAAGGATTCCTCCAAATGTTTGGGTTTTTTTAACCTTAAGGTAATGATGATAGCGCAAACGTTTTCACGGTTTAAATTTCTCTGGTTTGGCTGAACCAAATTTAACAAATGGGCACTCGGACATCATGTTTTTCCCCCGACTACATTGTGTGACTACATTCCACTGTGTAAGATCTTCATCTGAGGACAGTTGGGTTATTACTCTTTTGCCAAACTTCTTCCTTTTTGGAGATGATGATCAAGTTCAATAGTTCTCAGATACTGAAAAACAGAAACAGTGAAGAGACAAGGCACACAAGGTCAGAGTTTGGGTATCAGGAGGATATATATATATAGACATAGACATAGACATAGACATACAGTGGAACCTCTGGTCACGAACACTTCAGAACACGAACAAGTTGGTTCCCGACCAAAAGATTCGCCAAAATTTTGCATCTGGTCACGAGCACATAATCAGTTCCCGAACAAACACATCCCCTTCCGCTTTGGACGCGCCAATGTTTTCTCATTTTCTGTTTGTTTGCATGTTGCGCAATTGCATATTTCGTATCTAACAAAGACGTGCGTGTCTCTTTAATCGGTCTCGCTCAGACGTGCGTTCATTGGCTGTACAGTAACCTCCTCCCCGCCCATCTTCCTCC
>JAQLOM010000019.1:10029734-10043598 GCA_030068315.1 Chrysichthys thysi
TAACTCTATTCTCTTCATCCGTCTCCATCTAACTCTATTCTCTTCATCCGTCTCCATCTAACTCTATTCTCTTCATCTGTCTCCATCTAACTCTATTCTCTTCATCCATCTCCATCTAACTCTATTCTCTTCATCAATCTCCATCTAACTCTATCCTCTTCATCTAACTCTATTCTCTTCATCTCTCTCCACCTAACTATATTCTCCAGCAAGCAAAGACATTCTATACAATATCCTCCACACCTTTTGGCCACATGGTGTATTTACTGATTCTTAAAGCTCTCAAAAGTGTCCTATAGGCAGAAAAATATCATGTTGACCTGATCTTGAGTGATATTTGGCTGGTTTTCATGACAACCAGTGTTGGTTTTCCTGCACCATCATACATATGATTTAATGCCTCCTAAAGCACACTGTGAAGTCTGTGCAATGTCACAAAACAACTAACAGTGGATATTTAGAGACCAGATTCGGCGTGAGATATGGTAAGATAGGAAATCTTTAACATCAATAGACAAATACAACACAGAATCATTTCTAGTAAGCCAGTAGATGTCATCACGAGTACAGATATCACTTGTTCATAGACTCGCATTTTGTTTGTTCACAGAACTGAACGCCTGAAGCTTCTGCCTTTCCCTAGTGTCTTCCTGCATAACACATGAAACAAAAATCACTTTCTTACTTGTGTGAAATATCCAAACTGAATCTATTTCCCAGATTAGTGTCAGTGTTTACACGGGCCACTCCTGAGCCGGGCCACATGGGAAAAGCTGCACTGTGTCAGAGGGTCAGATAGGGTTTCACATCAGCATCGCTAACAATGAGCTAAACACTCACACTGCCACTGACAGCACCTCTCGATGTCTCAGGCGTTCCCTTATGTCTCTCGCTCTTTATCTTTTTCCGTCTCGCCCTCTCTCTGCACCTCCATCTCTATCTCCGTCTTTGTCCCTACTTTGACTCTCCCGCTACCGTGTTTCTTTCTCTTTTTCTCTATTACTTCCTTCTTTTCCTCCCCCCCACCACTTTCTGCTTTTTCTCGCTTCCTTGCTCTCGGTCTCTCTGGCTTTTTGGACTTGCTGTGGTTTTACTTGCTCACAGGTATAAGTTGCCCGCAGGAAGCTATCAGTCTCAGGAAGCTGCACTTCTGACTCCTGGCCTTAATTCAGGTCAGAAAAAAGCAAAAAAAACACACACACACACACACACACACACACACACACACACACACACACACCCAAGGTGCATGTCCTGAATTTGCTCTGTGAAAGTCATCTGGTTTTCAATTTGATCTGCCAGTCATGAACTTGATCAGGTGACATCACCATTTCCTCAGCCCTAATATAAATCCTTAATGCTCGTATGGAATGCGCAACATAATTTATCCAGCTAATTTACCCACACTGTGCTAACATGTTTCCGTATCAACCAGCAGCTAGCAGACATTAGGACACAAGTTGGCTAATATTAGGCTATTAAAAGGAGCATTTTTGTTCTCTAAACACTAATTCAAGCTAAACAAGTGAAAACCTTCCTGGCCTTTTTTTCTCTGTCTCCCTGATTGGCTCCGGCTCCCATCCGTCACTTCGTAGTCTGACTTCTGACTTCTTTCATGCCTGCATTTGGTTCATGGGCACGTTGAACATATTTCGGCCGGTGTATTTCCCAGTATCTAAAACCATTATTCTTGCTAAGCAACACATAAGACTGAAGAAATAAAACGCTCCCTCTGCTTTATTTTCTTGTCCTTTGGTTTGTTTTCTTGGTTATACTTAGACTGGGTCCTCTCTTCTGGCTGCCTGGCTGCTGTCGTCCTATACTTGGACTTTCATGCTTAATGAGATGAGTTTCAAAGAAACCCACATGAAATTTTCTTCCTAATTTGGTCATTCCTATCGTACATTAGCCATCAAGAAGGCTATCACATGCATCTTCTGAGACACATGAAGCAGCCACCATCTTTTCAGGACTGCTCTTCATGTGGAATTCAATTCATGTGGTGTTACAGGGCAATGGAACGCACTCAGAGGAAAGCGCTATCTACCCTCTTCCACATACATGAGCTCACAGACGCCCATGATTGACAAGGCAGTAAGCGTACGTCCCGTCTCCCACCCAGACAGCATGATCAATTCGTGCCTATGGAATCTCCGGGAACCAAACTCAATCTCCCCGGGATAGGGCGAACACTTTTCTTCTGCGCCACTCAAGATACACGTTTGAGGGCTTTCACCTGGTGAATGAGGTACGGTATTTGCAGGTAAAAGCTGCATTCTTTGCTACGTACATACATGACAAGCTGACGAAATGAAAAAATTGTTCTAAAAAACTAGCCATGCCACAAGATCGAATATAACTTACGCTCCATCCTCGTCGACTCCAGAAGAAGTCACTTATCTTAGAAATGGGTTGTTAACCTTTCTGAACACTTCCCTTCCCACACACACACAAAACTCGCATGCACTCGGCCAGAAGGAGACCAGATGCCGGTGGTGTCTGGTCTGCAGCTACGGAGCATGAGTGTGTGAGAAAGATGAACACTGATCTCTGTTCAGAGCCTTAAATCCAGGTGCTCTGGCCAGCTGGAGATGAACAGATGCTTTAAGGCAAAAGGGATGTGATGCTCACCACCTGTCCACACGTAGACACAGACAATCATCAAGACACTCATGACACACTTGGAGGAAACCTAAGAGCGGATAGAGTACCCCATATGTTTCCAAAAAAGACAGACGAGCATAAATGAATTTGTAATTTATGTTTTTTTCTTGTCCTTCAACTAGGAAAGCCAGTGAACGCTGGCCGGCCGTGTTTTTTTTTTTTTTTTTTTTTTTGCTGAATAACTGTGTGACCGGCTAAACCTGGCTTGACTTCTTTAATGCTGTGTGTGTGTGTGTGTGTGTGTGTGTGTGTGTGTGTGTGTGTGTGTGTGTGTGTGTGTGTGTTTCTGTGAAAAGAGCAAGAGAATAACAGGTTTGTTGTTGCCGGGCTTTGGATTGCTCTATTAGGGCTACTTTGTTTCTTCTCCCTCCATCCGGGAACCAGACGGATCGAGCGGACGAAACGAGGACAATAAGCCTCTTCATCTCGCTCGCAGAGTTCGGCTTTCACAGGCTTATCAAGATCCTCGGCAGAGTGTGCTGAAAAGTCAATCACAAAGGTAAAAAAAGACCCCTGGGATTCATCCACCTTGCCTCCTCACTTTCTGCTCTGAGGGACCTGCGCTCTCACCGGATCTGGTGGAATTTACACACAGGGTTTCCTGTTAAGAGGAAGCTGCGAGGTGTGAATCTTTAGCTAAAAGAGAATCTAAAGGCGAAATATATGATTAGAGTTTCCGAGGCATTTATAAGTCATGAGAAAAGCTACAAACCCCAGGGTTTTCCCCCCCCACTACTGTGTAAGTGCCACTTTAAACATGATTAGCTTTCATGCTAACTACCCAACCAAGATTTCAGTGTCCCTAGCTATCCTGTATACATCTTAACTTTATTTCTTCATTATTAAGTCCAGCACATAGTCCAAAATTTTCCATTCGAAGTTTGTTTGTAGATCGTTTAAAAACAAAACAAAACAAAAAAAACCCTTAAGGACATTTCCCAAGCAAGATGTAAAACTCCTCAGCCCCTCCGAGCTAAAAATTTCTTCGCACTTTAGGTCTCGACGAGAACACTGCTTCAGCCTTCACCACATGTTTTAGTCAGACGCAGCTGCTATTGATTTATCAACTAAATATTATATTCACTAATTTAGCCTAGCTGGCTAACTCAGTGCTTAACGAGCACTACGTTTCTAGCTAGCTAGCTAGCAGTGTAAGATTAAGAATGAGAATAATAGAATTAGCGATTTACCTAGTTAACAAATTTAACTGTCTTTACACAATGGTCAGGTTTTGAAGGGGAAAAAAGATGTTCTTGTCTTGGATTTAGTAGTTCATCAGTGCACCCATGCGACACTGCACTTATATTAGCATAACTTCGGCTTGTGATGATAAAAACTCCTCACATTTAATTAAATATTAGTTGAATTTATCCCAGTTTTGTAGCTATTGCATTTCATTAGTGCTACAATCCACAATGGAAGGTCACTCGTTGTTTTATTGGACAGAGCGATATATCGCTAAGTAGAGAACACCGGCATTGATTTTACAGAATTCTGCTAGCATGAGCCAGCTAACTAGCTAATTATAAGCTATTGTTACTGTTATTGTCTCGGTAGCTATAGACATTAAGCAGCATATTAGCTAAACTTAACTGTGTATATTGTATAGTGTGTTATATAGTTCCTATTTACTATTAAGGCTCAGGCCTACAGCATTATCAACGTATTAAACAAGCGAATCAGGCCTGGCTAAAAGTCTATTGACGTTACATGTGTACTTTATCAGGATAGAACGTTGGCTAGTTCTGAGAGTGCTAGGACTTACATTCTTGACATTGTTGTACAAAAAAATAAATAAATAATTCCCAATTCCCAAAAGTGAATTTTTTTAACTATTTTTTTATTTCTTGAAATAATATTTCCTTTTTCGCGGCTAAGAAGACACGGTAATAAAAGTGTGTGCCTGTGTTGCTATAGGTCAATACTCTCAGTCCTTATTGGAATACACTCATTTGCAATGGTGCCAATCAATGTAGTTACGTTCGATCGTTATATAATCACATAACAATTAATCAAATTAAATTAATGCAGCACGCTAAATCACTCAGCTGTCCCCAGACACGGGGAATAATTCACTCAGGAGTGCATGCCCCTCGAATTATATCGTTGTTAAATAAGGAACATCATACAGCTCCTGCATCCATATTCTATTGGTCTTCTATGTTATTTTACTTTCTCTAAACTCTCACTTGTTTTGTTGCATCTCTTGACCTTGACATCCTAACCATCTCTTGACCTTGACCTCATTTAAAACCAGAAAAAAAAATCGGCAAAACAATCATCTTGCTTCATAACTCCACTCTCTCCTTGACACCCTTCTATAAAGCTGTGACAGAGTTACAATGTCCTGACAGAAGGCAATGCCTATTTTAGTTATCTTGAATATTTTCACAGCGCAAAGCATTCGAGAGAGAATAGCCTAACGGCGCAATTAGCCGACACACATTCTCGTGTCAGGAGTCCCATCTGCCCGAGGACGGTCGGCTGGAATAAATCATTCGTAGGAAAGGTGAAATGTGGCCAGCACGAGTCGGAATAATCTGCTCCAGACGCGTTTAGCGTAACGCTAAAACAGCAGGTGCAAACAATTCAAGCAGCTGTCAGTAAGCTACAGTGAGATCTTTTGATATCTTAATTGGTAGACGATCCAGGCATAATTTTGGCAACGCTGCTGTGGGCAGATATCGGCATGCCTCCATCTGTCCGAGGGGAGATGATAGGATATTTCTTTCACTCCCTGAGCCTCTGGGATCTACGTATGGTCAGTGTATGGATTTTTGCATGTAGTTTGGGGGAAAACTAAACGCCTGATTGACTCCATTTTCAGTTGGCAAATGGCTACTGGTGCCATTCAACCATATACCCCCAAAGCCAATAAAATATAAATTTAACTAATTTCCTGACCAACTTTTAAGTTCCAATAGATTCTACCTAGCGAGGTATTAATTTAGGTTTAAAAAAATGACATTAGTGTTGTGGTAGTTGTGATAAATTTGCTAGCATGCTTTGTTTAAAGGTATTCTCTAGCAAAGGGACTGTTATCTAACTAGCATTGTTTGTGGATCTTTGGGCTAGCTTCTTTTTTTAAATGTTATATTATTATGTAAACGTATTTTAGTTAAATTCCTTTGTTTTATAATATGCTCTATGGAATCAGACATTTTGGAACATCAGATACTTTGGGAATGTCCCTTAATGTTAGCAAGCTTGGGTTTTGTGGCTGATTTCTTTCATGCTAGCTAGCTAGAATTTTGTGGGAATGTTCTCTGATGTTAGCTAGGTCAGCTAGCATGGCGCATTCCAGGATGTGTTTCCAACTGTCTTTGAGAATTTCTGGGATAAGTTCTGGATTTGCAGTGACGCTGACCAGAACAAAGCCGTAAGGAAGAAAGTAAGTGTTAGCTCGTATTTTGTGGAATGTTTTTTTTCTTCTTCTGATGTTAGCTAGATCCAGTTATCTCCCGCTATATCGCGGTTCACATATCGTGTCACATATCAGCTATTCGTGGATTTTTATTTAGAATATGTCTGATTTTTTTTATTGAATAAAATATAAACATTTATTAAAATGGGGTAAAATATTAATAATATATAAAATACAGTACAGTGTAGATCATATTCACGTGAGAAACAAAGAACACGTAGTGTTGTTTACGAAAACGCGGTGTGGGGATACTGAAAAAAAAATATGGCTGGAGGAACGAGTTTGGCCAATCAGAACACTCTATTTATTTAACCTTGGTTGTGATTGGCTGCTGGCTACGATGCATACGGTTGGGGAGAAGCAACCAGCATTCGCCAAAGTATCGTCAGTGCTGGAGCTCCCGTATTTCTGCCTTGGATGAATTTCTTTTTTTCAACTTCCATCCATTACATTTAGGAAAATGGATAGAAGATCTATATAAAAAAAAAAAGCCTAGGCTCGGCTAGTGTACTCCACACATACAGTACCTAAAATATAAGTCCAGGCTACACTAGTATAGTATACAGCACATTACAGTACGCGCTATAATCGTTTCCTTATGTGTTTAAAGATTGTGGGAGGAACATTTTGGGCTTAAACTGTAAAAAAAAAAAAAAAAAAGCATTTGGGGGTGGCATCCATTTATCGCGGAGTTACGACTTTTGTGAAAGACGAGGGATTACTGTCGTACTGTCTTGAAGTTTTCTCTGATGATAGCTAGCTAGTGTTTTGTGGGAATGGTTTCTGATGATACCTACCATCTATTTTGTTGGGATTTTGCCTGATAGCTAGTATTTTGCGACAATTTTCTCTAAATGTTACCTGGATGTGATTTTCTGGAAATGTTCTCTGATGTTAGCTGGCTGGTTATGGTAGTTATGAACGGCGATAAATATTTTCCAGATTACTGATGTTCTCCAGGGGTGTTCACGTATTCCCGTCAGTTATTTCTAGCCGTTACCAAGCTCCTTTTTCATTCCTCTTGAAAAACAGGTGAACTTTCAACAAAAATGACATTAAACATACAGACGGAACCCTAGATGAAGTATAAAGTTCACTTAGCATCCGTTGCAAAATCTCAAAGCCTGTTTTAAATATATGCATAATTTATGTCACGTGAGCTTCAATACCAGTATCACATGAAGTATACGGAAAAAGTAAACCACATGATATTAAGTGACCACTTCTAGCGTTCCTACTCCACTCACCCGGCACAAAATGTCCATAAAGGTCATTATTTACCACTGGAGACAGTGTCAACTCCAGTAATGGTGTTCCTAAATGCAGACAAGGTGTCGTGTTAACCCTTCGCTGATTTATGTGCCCCTGTGAGCTGAGGATCTTTGAGGGCCAGGTGAGGAATGAAAGTGCTAACGCTGAGTGAGCACAGAGAGCCGGGTATGAGTTTTCCCAGCTGAGTGCATGTTTTTGGTGTGTAAGCTAAAGGCTTACGGGTTTGAACCCCACAGCTGAACCGCTGACCCCGAACATCCATCAGCAATGACGGACGAGCCGGTCGCACGCAGCAGCCGAGGATCCGAGCTGTGCTGCGAGTGTCAGAAGAGCAGTTAATGAAATATTTATCAAATGGTGCTGTACGGAGAACAACCAGCTCAAGACTGACAGAAGAGATGACACAAAACAACTTGTTTTATGTATGAGGAGGGGCATTTTCATATGACGACGGGAGACAGAAGAGAAATAAAGACTTAAACATTCTTTTTAATTAATTTATGAGGACGCAGAACAGAACCTAAGCCTTAGTGAGTGTCAGGAGGTGTGTTGGGTTAGCAAGCTAGTACATGCTACAGTGTCATGTTGTTCACCTTTGCTTTGTGGGCTATAGGGGAGTATTGAGAAGCTCATGTGTGGTATTATCTCACACAAAACACATAAGGAGTGATTAAAAGAACTGACTATTTGTGGGGTTTTTTTATCATTCGGTTTTTTGCTGCATTCATAACACTCGAATAGACTTCATTTCTGTTTTAAGAACATAGCATGCAAGATTAGTTGAGTGTCATAGTTGCACTATGTTGTATTTAAACTAGCATTATTGCAATGCTAGAAAAATTTAACCGTGCCCTAATGTTAGAGTAACAGTAGCATGACGTTAACTTAATGTTTTTGGAGGTTTATTAATTAATTCTGGGTTTTTGTTTAAGAATTTGTTTTGCTACGTGTGTTTGTGTTTACTTGTTTTTGTGCATTTTTGTTTATGCATTTGTTTTGTTTAGGGTTTGTTTTTTTTGCTTGTTTGTTTGCGTGTTTCGTTGTATATCTGTTTTTGTTTGTGCATTTAAGTTTTATTTATTTATTTTTTTCTATTGCGTGTTTTGTTGTGTGCATGTTTGTGCTTTTTGTTTCTGGGCATTTTTGTTTGTGTGGTTTGTTTCTGTGCATTTTCGTTTGTGTGTTTTGTTGTGTGCATGTTTGTGTTTTTTTGTTTCCGTGCATTTTTGTTTGTGTTTTTGGTTGTGTGCATGTTTGTGTTTTTTGTTTCCATGCATTTTCGTTTGTGTGGTTGGTTGTGTGCATCTTTGTGCTTTTTGTTTCCGGGCATTTTCGTTTGTGTGTTTTGTTGTGTGCATGTTTGTGTTTTTTGTTTCTGAGCATTTTTCTTTGTGTGCTTTTTTTCC
The DNA here is from genome assembly GCA_030068315.1 of Chrysichthys thysi. Classification (NCBI taxonomy): domain Eukaryota; kingdom Metazoa; phylum Chordata; class Actinopteri; order Siluriformes; family Claroteidae; genus Chrysichthys; species Chrysichthys thysi. The sequence goes on from JAQLOM010000019.1 coordinate 10,038,501, forward strand.
GTGCATTTTCATTTGTGAGTTTTGTTGTGTGCATGTTTGTGCTTTTTTGTTTCCGGGCATTTTTGTTTGTGCTTTTTGTTTCCGTGCATTTTTCTTTGTGTGCTTTGTTGTGTGCATGTTTGTGCTTTTTTGTTTCCGTGCATTTTTCTTTGTGTGCTTTGTTGTGTGCATGTTTGTGCTTTTTTGTTTCCGGGCATTTTTCTTTGTGTGCTTTGTTGTGTGCATGTTTGTGCTTTTATGTTTCTGGGCATTTTTCTTTGTGCGCGTTGTTTCCGTGCATTTTCATTTGTGGGTTTTGTTGTGTGCATTTTTGTTTCTGTGTTTTGTTGTGTGCATTTTTGTTTGTGCTTTTTGTTTCCGTGCATTTTCGTTTGTGTGTTTTGTTACGTGTCTGTTTGTTTAGTTTTTTTTTTGTTTTTTTTGCTCAGTTGTGTGTCTGTGTAGATATGAGTGTGTATTTATGTGTACATTCATAAGCTTGATCAATTGACTAGATGAAAATTACGAACTTAGTTTAAAGCCTGGTAATATATATATATAAAAGAAACCATAATGTTATGAAATACTACATTGGCAAAAATGCAAAAAAAAAAAATACAAAAATGTTTCTGTTAACACACCTGTGGATTTGCTGTCATTGCATTAAGAGCAGCACTGACTTCAAATGTTAAATTTGCTTATTAGCATTTACATCTTTTTACAAGACGTGCGATTTCTATACGTACATACTTTATTATGAGTCATTTATTACTTTCTTAGTATTATTTCCAATTACTCAGTGACCTTATTCTGTTTGAATGAAAGGTTTAATTGTACTTAATGTCATATGTCAGTGTTATTAGCTGAGCTGGTTCATCTTCCTCGCTGTTAAATAAGCGATGTCTGAATTCCCCTTCCCTATCTGTGAGAATGAGACGTGGCCCGAAGCCAGCGCGGTTTATCTGCACTCGGTGTGCATGCTCCACTGAATCAGAGCAAATCGAACCAACAGGTATTCTTTTGTACGCTCACAATCTGGAATGCCATCAGCCCCTGGGTTTCTCAAATGAAACGCAAGAAAAGTAAAGGAGTGAGTATGGACGGTCCCGTAGAGGTGTGCGGGAGACCGAAAGAGGTCACAGATTGACGAAATGGGCGGATAGGCCCGTTTTACCCATGGGTGACCCAGGGTCAGAGGAACATAAAGCTGTAGACTTACCCCGTAAAGATACAGGGCAGGAGAACGTGAAAAAGAGAGACATTGAGAGGGTGAGAGAGCCCATGTGTGTGAAAGACAGAAAGGCAGGGAGAGAAACAGGACGAGTAGGCGAAGGAATGAGACGGAGAAGTTATGAGTTTATACAATCCAAAGACATGATGTTCCAGACGTACGTAAATATAAAGTATATCTTCTTCGCTGTGTGTTCACCACGTCCATATGTGTGTATTTATCTGGATAGAGTGTGTATAAACTTAGAAAGTTCCATCTCCGTCATTACACACACTCATTTTGGTGTAATTACATCTTATTACTGGTGGTTTAGGCAAGTGTCATGCAATTTTGGGCAATTTCATTTTCGTGAACCATGTTTTTTTAAGACTTGTACCAATCTGTGTGTGCGTGTGTGTGTGTGTGTGTGTGTGTGTGTATAGACCTGCATGTGTGTGTGTGTGTGTGTGTGTGGCTTACCAAATCCTCTGGTTTATCTACTATCTGGGAAACAGTATATGGAATATGAATTAGAAGCTATTGTGCTATAAATTAGTTATGTTTTGATTTGTTTTGAATAAAGTTTTTTGGGGTCTTCTGCTAGAGTAATGCAAGAACAAGTCAAAAATAATCAAATAATCACGTGAAACGGTGAGCTATTGAGTCAGAATAGGGATAAATAAATTGCGAAGGAGAACCCAAATAAAAAGTCAAAATAACGACGTAGTTGTAAAAAGAATAAATGACGATAAATTAAGTTTAAATGACGGTATATTATCGTGAAATAATGAGAAATAAAGGCCAAATGATAAGATCAAGTCAAAGTGATGTCCTACGAAGACATACCGAATAGCATGGCATCTATTTCCTCATTGGTTTCAATGAAAATGGATTTTTCTGAAATAAATTCATCATATTGTATCCCAAAACGGGCACGTCATGTGTTAAATGTCTTTTCAAACAGTATCAACATGTGCAACTCTTTCACCAAGGTCCACAAATACAGTCTCATACTGTTACACATAAGTAAAAATGAACGAATAAACAAATAAATAAATACAAAAATCACGAGAATGATTTAAAACCTGAAAAAAAACCCAAAATAAAATATCCACCCGCGTTGCCTAAAGCTCCACATGGCTCTCACGAAACATCGAAACAGCCTGTCGCTTACTGTCAAAAGTTCCATAGGTCGACTTTAATGAACTGCACTTTCTATTTCTTCACCCGTTTTTGTGCCTGCTTTTAGTTTTTTCGCAATCCTCCCCCTGATGCATATGTCTGAGTCCCCAAAATATACTTTATATCCTGTAAAATCCATAAAGCTAGCTAAGTAATCTTAGCTGTGTTATTAATTTAAATAAGCTAGCACTTCTTAGAGATATACCGTTTGCAGATATTTACATTTTGCTTATATGAAGTGACTTATTAAAAAGCTACCCAAAGGGGCAATTTCATCCTCCATAATAGCCAGTATATGAGCATATACACGATTAAGGCTAATCTTGGACATTTAGCAGATATGTGCTTAAAGTGAAAACGTTAGGTTGCGGGGCCAACAATGCTTAAAAGCTTCAAAGCAGACTCTTTATGTGTCCTCATGTGTCCTTTAACTTAATAAGCATTATATGTGAAATTAGGGACACGTCCGTGATATGCACACCTTCTGACAATATCTTCCTCGAAACCACCTGAAGATCAGGCTATTACGTGATAATGTGTAATCCTAGGTCAGAGCTTTAGGTCAGGTTAATATTAGTTTGCAAACTCAGGGACAAACTGGCTATGCGTTCCTAAGAACAAGATGGTGACAGGTGTGTGTTTGCTAGCAAGCATAGTAGCCTGTAGCAACTTTAGCTAGCTGACCCGCTTTCTTTGCTATTAGCAACAGGAGAGCGAATAGGTGTAGAATAATAAACAGTGCATTCTGTGATCCTGTATTTAGATAGATTGTTGGTAAGAATGTAGTGAGTAAATCTAAACTAGCCGTAGGATTGTCATGAAGGTGCCTGGGCTTATATCTGAAAACCGCCATATCAGGTTGGAGGTTATCAAACCAGACAGAGAGTGTATTCTTTTTTTAGCCAAAGAGCTTCAGGAGGGAAGTGATAAAATGACAGAACACACACACACACACACACACACACACACACACACACCTCCAAGAGCTTTTTCCTTTATGATAATACAACACTGCCCTCTGCTGGTCAACCACAAAACAAATACATGGCAGGATCCTGTATTGGCTCCAGAAGAACCTTGAATAAAATGCAAGAATATATGAGATATTTCCGACACATTGTTTCTTCTTAGGTTTATTTTATAAGTCGAATTATCCTTCCGTCTTCACATCTTTCCTGGGAAGCACTTTGGCGAGGCGCTCTAAATTATAACAATAATTACTGCAATGGATAATAGTTTGCAATCAATCTCAAATACTCTAGTCTCCCTATAAAGTAGACCTCCTGGTAAGGGTTGTTATGTTTCTTCTACAGTGTTTATACTGTTTTAATCCATCGCCATGTGTAATGCCCATAGCAGACTGTGACATTGGGTCTGGTGAGGAATGACTCCATGCGGCTGGGCACAGACACGTGTGGCGTTAAATATCCAGTGTATACAAGGAGGGGTTTGACAAGTGTAACACACTGTAGGGTTGGAAGCAGTCCATCAGGGAAAACTATCCAGCCAACTATGGTGCTGTGGCAAGAAAATAACCCTGATGAATGTTAAATGTTGAATACATGATTGATGAATGAGTACAAGTAAGGCAGGACGTGCATGGAAAACAAGGATAGTTGGAAAGTTGGTAGGTTTATCTGATAACAAATCATTGCCAGTAAGTCTAGATGCAAGAAAGAGGGACCTAATAAACAGACAATTTATTTAACGTGTTAGTCACATGATGGGATTTTGGTGAAATATACCAAATCAACCACTAGAGGACGCCGCAGATCAAGCTTGACCCGTAATTAATTCAGATTATGGACATTCCAACCCAGACACAACACAACATACGGTTGTGGTCAGAAGTTTCCATAAAGTCATCATGGACATGACGGTCATGGCAATATTGGGCTTTCAGTGATTTCTTTCTTGGAACAAAGACAGAATGACACGACATTTTAAGCAGGGAAAAAAATGAGAATTTTGTGTTTTCATTTGTTTGGGGGTTTCCGCAATCAACACAGAGTCAAAATTATTCATATGGAGTCAAAAATATACATACACCCATGAAGATTATTAATTCAGTGGTGCCAAAAGCTCCAATTTATTTATTTATTTATTTTTTATCTTGCCAAGGTCTTTTAACTTCCTGTTATTGATCATGAATGAATACAGTTGGTAGCTTCTCTGTGCACAACATTAAAAAGACTTGTTTGCAAGTACAAGTTAATAGAAGGTGGAGGAACTTCGCCAAGGTCTGGAAGAAGACCCAAGCTGTCACCCCTAGCTGAGAGGAAATTGGTTCGGATGGTCAGGAACAACCCAGGAACAATCAAGATGCAGGTTGGGCATGAACTGGAAGCTTCTGGAACACTGTCTACCATCAAGCGAGATTTACATCCCCATGGACTGAGTGGCTGCTGTACAAGAAAGAAGCTCCTGCTCCGAAATCCTTACCTTCAAGCCCAACAGTTGTTTGCAGTTGACCACAAGGACAAATAAAAAGCCTTCTGGAGGTAAGGTTTATGGTCAGATGAGACAAAGATACAGTTAATTGATCACACTGTCCAGAGGTACAGAGCACCACTGTAGCAGTTGTGAAGCATGGTGGTGGTAGTATGACGCACTGGGGCTGTTTTTTCTGCCAGTGGAACTGCTGTGTTGCACAAAGTAGATAGATAGATAGATAGATAGATAGATAGATAGATAGATAGATAGATAGATAGATAGATAGATAGATAG
>JAQLOM010000019.1:10048900-10059432 GCA_030068315.1 Chrysichthys thysi
CACACACACACACACACACACACACACACACACACACACACACACACACACACACACACTCACACACACACTCACACCAACACACACACACACACACAATGTGAATTTATACTGATCAAGCATAAAACACTCTAAATGCAACTCTAAATTTAGATATCTACGTAGTGTACTTTACATACACCTTGTGCTTATGGGATATTAAAGAAGAAAAAAACACTAACATACATTTACAAAATAACAACACTTTGTACTGGAAAGATTTGAAGATTAAAGTAAAAATGAGAATTTAATTTAAAAGACATGGAGATGTATTTCCTGGATGTTATTAGGAAGTAGTTCAACCAAAGTGTCAAAATGCTCACATCATTTGTAAAAACAAAAAACAAACAAAAAAAAACAAACAAAAAAAAATAAATAAAAAAAATAAAAATAATAATAATAATAATAATAATAATAATAATAATAATAATAATAATAATAATAATAATAAACCCCACCAGAATATTCATTCACTCATTTTCCATGCCTCTTAATCCTGTTTAGGGTCACGGGGGGAAGCTGGAGCCAATACCAGATGATTTCAGGCGAGAGGCGGGGTACACCATGGGCAGGTCACCAATCCACCATAGGGCACATCTGAATATGTAATTATTAAAAAAATATTAAACTAAAACTTTGTTTAAAAAAAAAAACCTGCCAAATATAAATTTTAAGTGAAATTCTGGAAATCGAAAGAATTCTGACGCCAGAAAATTTGGCTGAGACAAAAATGTTTACATTTCAATTTTTGGTTGAACTCTTTCTACAAAAAAAAACCCCTAACCCAAGGTGGTAAAAAGACGAGAAACAGACACAAGAACAAGTAAGAGCTCTACCCAGTCTTTAGCGGTACCCATCTGGTGTGTGTCATTGTGTAGTTCAACCAAAAAAACCCCCAAAACAGTGTAATTACAATTCAGAAGAAGAAGAAAAAAACACAAAAAAGAGTGAACGACTAGGCTGTAGCTCCACACAGTCTGAAAGTTGAAATGTCTTTCGTGTCATCTGGTCTTCCTGAAACCACGAAAGGCCACGACTGTGAAGAACAATATAACAGGAAAAAAATGTGCATTAAAAATCTGTCCTTATAGTTTCACCCGTCCCAGATTCACAGCGCAGGGCGAGCTTGAGTTATCTTTCATTACACATGAGCTATAGAAGAATGATCAAGAGTTATGGTTTAAGTTTACAGTTTGGTTGATACCGTGCTACATGAATTTTTTCAACTTAGAAATGCTCTGAGAACCTCAGAGCCTGTGAGTCGCTTTGAATAAAATCATCACTTGAACGTTATCTATGCTAATATGCGCAAAACAGTCAATAACGTAAAGTTCAGTAAGATCTAAACAGCAGTGAAACAGACAGGAGGAGCTGAGCTTCAAATTTCTACAGTAACTTTGCAAATATCCAATGATCAATGATTAATTATGGAACAAAAATATCATAACACATCAGCGCCCCTCTAATCCTAAAGAAAACCCTAAAGGCTTTGCATGATTATTGTTAATACTCTTTGTTCTGAAAGCTTGAGATAAGTTTGGATACTGTAGCTGCATCATGGATCAGCAGGCTTAAGGTTATTATTAGCATGTGTTGAGGAAAGGTGGTTAAAAGAGGACAACTAAAGTTTGGAGCTAGGGGCTAAGTTTTGAGGTTTGGGGTTTCGGGGTCTGGGGTTGGAGTTTAGCTTTATAGGTTTGAGATTTAGGTTCAGAAATCGGGGGTAGGGGTTTGGGTTTGGTTATGGAGTTGTTGTTTAGAGGTTTGGGGTTGAGGTTTAGAGGTTTATAGATCTGGCGTTGGAAGTTTGAAGCTAGGGTTTGAGTTTAGAGTTTGGAGTTGGGGGTTAGAGGTTTAGGATTGAGGATTAGGGGTCTGGGTTTTAGGGGTCTGGGGTTGGAATTTAGCTTTGAAGGTTTGAGATTTAGAAATCTGGGATTGGGGGTTGGGTTTACAGGTTTAGGGTTTAGAGGTCAGGGATTGGAGTTTAGATTTAAAGGTTTAGGGTTTCATAATTCGGGGTTGGAGTTAAAGTTTAGAGATTTGAGTTAGATTTTAGGTTTCAGGTTTTAGGGTTAGAGTTTAGTTTTAGTGAATTAGCAGTTGGAGTTTCAATTTAAAGGTTTAAGGTTGGGGTTTAGGTTTAGAGGTTTAGGATTTGGAGGCTTAAAGGTTTAGGATTTAGGTTTAGAAGTTTAGGGTTTACGTTTAGAGGTTTATTGTTTGGAGATTTAGGGTTTAGGTTTAGAGGTTTGATTTAGGTTTTGAAATCTGGGGTAGGGGTTCAGGTTTGGGCTTGGTTTTGGAGTTGTTGTTTAGAGGTTTGGGGTTGAGGTTTAGAGGTTTAGGGTTTAGTGGTCTGGGTTGGAATTTAGGGTTAGAGGTTTAAGATTTAGAAATCTGGGATTGGGGGTTGGGTTTAGAGGTTTAGGGTTTAGAGGTCAGGGATTGGAGTTTAGATTTAAAGGTTTAGGGTTGGGGTTTAGGTTTAGAGGTTTATTGTTTGGGGGTTTAAAGGTTTACAATTTAGGTTTAGAAGTTTAGGGTTTACCTTTAGAGGTTTATTGTTTGGAGATTTAGGGTTTAGGTTTAGAGATTGATTTAGGTTTAGAAATCTGGGGTAGGGGTTCAAGGTTTGGGGTTGGTTTTGGAGTAGTTGTTTAGAGGTTTGGGGTTGAGGTTTAGAGGTTTAGGGTTTATAGATCTTGGGTTGGAAGTTTGCGGCTAGGGTTTAAGTTAAGAGGTTTAGGGTTGAGGATTAGCGGTTTGGGGTTTAGTGGTCTGGGGTTGGAATTTAGGTTTAGAGGTTTGAGATTTAGATATCTGGGTTTGGGGTTTAGGTTTAGGGTTTGGAGGTCAGGCATTGGGGTTTAGAGTTTCGAGGTTGGAGTTCAGATTTAGAGATTTTAGTTAGATTTTAGGTTTCAGGTTTTAGGGTTTAGTTTTAGAGAATTAGTAGTTGGAGTTTCAATTGAAAGGTTTAAGATTGGAGTTTAGGTTTAGGGTTTAGAGGTTTAGGTTTGGAGGTTTAGGGTTTAGGTTTAAGCTTTAGAGGACTTGATTTAGGGTTCCTTCACTGGAAATCAGTAATGAATTTCATTAATCAGTTAGTTGTAATGGCCCTAACCCTAACCCTAGGTTCCCTTTTGAGTCTGGTTCCTCTCAAGGTTTCTTTCTCTTGTCGTCTCAGGGAGTTTTCCTCACCACCATCACCACAGACTACTCATTAGGGAGATATATGTTTGTACATACATACATACAAACATACATACATACATACATACATACATACTTGCAGATATGCTTATAGATTAATAAGCTTTTAATTGGACTTTCTATACTGTGATGCTACTTTGGGACAATGTCCATTGTTAAAAGTGCTATACAAATAAAACTGAATTAAATTAATGCCTGCTAGATAATGCCAACTCTATGGCTACAGTCACAAAGCTAGCTTAACCTTTAGCAGGATAACAGGATAGATAATTAAAGCTGAAGTCTGGACACTACAAAGGGAACCAGTACTGACTCATATGAGGAGTACAGCAGCCATTACATAGTGATTTAGGTGACAAAGCAATACATGTTTTTATTATTTAGGGAAAAAAGTGGTGAACTGAACATAATTGAATTGTCATGTCTACATCATCAGCTCTACTTTCAAGCTATACCCTTGAATAAAAATGCACACCTAAACTGACAGTGTCCTGAATCCTGTCTTATTATACTGGTAATAATTATTAGCCTACCGTATCTGACAAATTATCTGTAATATTTAGCAGTTTGTGAATATATGTAGACGATGCAGCTTGTAGATGTAAGATGGAGATGTAAGATCTGAGGTGATGCTTCAGGATGGTAGCTAACGCTAACATTAGGTATCCTGTAAAATCCATTCTGATGGTCTGCACCAAGTTATGATGGTCCAAATCGTCTACAATATTTTTTTTTTATTTCTCGTTTGTTTGTTTGTTTGTTTGTTTGTTTCTAACATATTACTGTCCCATGAATGATAACCTGCTGTTGATGTTATGCGAAAATAGCATATTAGCTAGCATTTATCTTGGACATTAGCGATCATGTGAAAATGTTGAAACACTTTTAAACCTTCTGTTGACAATGTTCAAGACGACAAAAGAATAAAATAAAATAAAAAAAACCCGAATTATTTAATGAATTATTACAGCTGAATTATCTGAAGCGCTAAAACGTTAAGCCGTACCAAATTTACCGGATGGACGAGGGTCTTTTCGTATTTGTCCTCATGCAGCAGCTGTCGGAGGTGATTGATGTAGCTCGAGGCGAGTCTCAGCGTGTCCAGTTTGGACAGTTTCGTGTCCGCAGGAACCCACGGTAGACTTGTCTTCAGACGCGAGAACGCTTTTGCTAAGACTCTCATCCTCGCTCGTTCACGTGCGTTTGCTGCGTGGCGCTGCGACTGTCGTCCATCTTTTGGGCTTTTTGCTCGCTTTTGCACGTTAGCTCGCTTGGGTTTGGCGTTGGGTCCTTCGTCTTCGTTAAAATCATCTTCAGAGTGCGAATCAAGGCGTGCGAACGATGTTTCTGGTGCATCTTCGGCATCGCTCAGCGAACCGGTGGACATTATTACTATTATTACACCTATAATATGATATATAAGTATATTACTTTCCAGGTAGAGCTTTTTCCAAAACTTAAGTCCTTGTTCTTGAGCTAGAATTGTGCAGGTTAAAAAAACAGACACTTAAAAAAGAATAATAATATTGCTAAAAAACGAGCAAAAACACAAAATTGGGTTCAATAACCAGTGTCCAAAGATGCTAATGTGCAAAAATAAATGCTCACAAAACAAAACACGTGCTCTCTTTCTAATGGGTGTTCTCTTCTGATAAGAAGTCCCTTCTCTCTTTCCACTCATTTAAGTTGTGACACATGCTTCATACGCTGATTTAATTATTTTTTTCTGCTTTCTCACACCCCTTTTTCTCCATAGCGTCATGAGTTTTCAGCGAGTCTGCTGAGGAGGAGAAGGAGGAGGAGGTGGAGTTAGCCATGTGTGTTTCAGCTTACACATTAGCGTTTGGCCTCATGAGAGGTCTGTCTGATCGACTGAGGAGAATGTCTGGTCAGTTTGTATTTCTTTACTCGCTTATAGAATACTAATCTGACATTCTCACAAGCTTAACGAATCCAGACCATTTAAAGAACAGGTCACCCAACAGACAGCATCATCTGCCTTAGTCAAAATGTAATCAATCAGCTAAAACATGTTCAGGGCAAAAAATTAAATAAATAAATGTCTTCAGGTTTCCTCAGGAGCTACACCGCTAGTTATGCTAATAAGTAAGGAAAGCTTATAGCCACCAGATTATTATTGGACAAATTGTCTAAATCATCATGAGTTCAGTGTCTCTGTGTTGCTGTTTGGTTTTTTGTCATGAATGGATGAAAGCATATGTGACCCGTGCTGGCAAAATGAGTCGGAATGCGAATGGGCTAATTATGAGCTAAGAGGTAAAAGATGGTTTCGGTCGAAATGAGATTTTCTCAAAAATGAGTCCATAAAACCATTATTTTTTGATCCACATGATAAAACAACAAGAAAAACATCCCAAACTACTTTTATTTTAAGGTTTTGTTTATTATGTTCATTCGTATGTCTTCATTAATTAGTCCTTTGGCGTAATATTCCTTGATAAATCTGTGTTTTTTACCGCACGCTCGCGGCAAGACGGGGGAATCCCCGTACCCATGTTTCGTATCGGCGTGAAGCGTAGTTCCTCTACTTCCTGATAATACACGTGGAATTCCCGAGGACGCTTTTATGAACCGATGGAAAGTGAGTTCCCAAACCCCGTTAGACATGGTCGACTTCAGTTGGATGTAACTCGGTCATTTTTTGGCCGATTTCAACGAACCACGCCTCATTTTGAAGGTCTTTAGAAGCACAATGGGGAAGTAACAATAACTCACTTTTGAAAATTTCCTCATTCTGACTCATCTTGCCAGCACGGGTCACATATTGCAGAGCTAACAACAACACTAGCTGCCATTTTGAAATTCCTCTGTACAGAGTTCTGGGTCATTCCATACGAGACTCAAGTAAGAGATGTGGATTTTGGATTTTTGGATTTGAATCATTTTAGTCATTCTAAAGTTATAATCTGATTTGTATATTTAATTTTTAAACATCTTTAAAAATATACTTCCTGATGATACACATGGAATTCCCGATGACGCGTTTATGAACCAATAGAAAGCGAGTTTCCAAAACCCATTAGATGTAAAGGAAGGTGGCTAGTTGCTAGGCAGTCATTTTTTGTCCGATTCCAACAAACCACACCTCATTTTGAAGGTCTTTAGATGGAAAATGTGGAAGTAACAATAACTCACTTTTGAAAATTTCCTCATTCCGACTCATTTCACCAGAACGGGTCACATCAATTTTAAGACTTTTTACACATCTTTACCAGGGGTGCCAATAATTGTGGAGGGTACTGTGTGTGTGTGTGTGTATATATATATATATATATATATATATATATATATATATATATATATAACATATTCATTTAAACCACCATGACCCTGACCAAGCAGATCCTCCTGATGAATGAAGGCTATATCTGCATTCGTGTTAATGAGATATTTCAATGTCCTGTAAACTTTTCTAAATATCTAACTGTCCATTCATACACTCATATTTTGTAGTGTCCTGATGCACGATTATAGTTCCATGTGGTGCCATGTGAAGTGGGTGAGCTTTCTAACTAAATATAAATTAATCACAAATGAATAATTAATATTAATAACAACCGACCTTGTATTCATATCTCTATTGGTACTGAATTCCCGCTCCAGTAAGACAGATCCAGGGTTTAGCTGATTGATCAGCTGACTACTTGTATTAGTTTTTAATTTAAAAAATGTTTTTAAAAAATCCTGTGTGATGCCTGGTTGGATGGATGCTTTCTTCAGATGTTCTATTAGGCCGGGAACTGTCTGAAAGTTTTATGAAAAGTCAGTAATCCGTCGGTCAGTTCACAGAGATATCGAGTTTCTCTTGCGTTTTTGAACATTTCCACACACGCCCGGTGTGCATTGGACACAGCTGTCGCCACTTTACTCTGGACGGAGAGATGAGAAAGACCGAGAACTCGGTGGAGGAGAAGCAGAACCACCTAAAGTGTGTTACCGGTCAACAAATATGAACGTGATTGTGAAGAAAGCAGGCGGTGGGGTGAATATATGCATAAATGATGTCAATTTCAGTGTCTACTTTTAGATATTTTCTGTTATGAAGGAGCTGGTGATCAGGAACAACTATAACAAGTGCTTTAAAAGGTTATATGAGACCCTGATGTAATTGTCCAAATGTAATACATAGCACAGCACAAAAGAAATCTACATTAACTGCAGTATTTTGAGTAATGGAGGCCAGTGGCAGCGTTCTGCAGGATGATGGTGGGTATCTGGATTAGATAGATAGATAGATAGATAGATAGATAGATAGATAGATAGATAGATAGATAGATAGATAGAGAGAGAGAGAGAGAGAGAGAGAGAGAGATAGAGAGATAGATAGATAGATCTTTATTAATCCCTTGGGAAGGTTCCTCTGGGAAATTTGGCTTCCAATAGCAGAACACCGGCGTCTTACATTTAAAAAGAAGGGGGGGGGCAATGAAAAAGGATGAAAAAATAAAAAGTAGCAGCAAAAACCGTGGTATTTACAATTTTAAACCCATCTTGCTGTGATGATATGGGAGACACCTCAAAACTTTTATGATTTTCCAGATAAAGCAGAAAAAAAAAACATTTTATTGATGCAAAAAGGGCACATTTCTTTCTCATAGCAACTATATTCACGTCAACTTGACTTTATCTGAATGAGCCTTTACCTGGAAATTCACGGACTGGAGAAATTAAATAAACAAATAAATAAATAAATAAATAAATACATACATATATACATACATAAACAAACAAACAAGGTGGGACTTTAATCTCTTTGGTTTAGAAAAAAACGATGGTGCTAATATGACCCTTACACTAGCTTTCTCCAAAATTTTACGCACCAGAAACATGTTTGATGAGATCACATGAACAGTTGGTATTTTTGCAACCAAAAAAGGCTGGCTGAAAGTGAAATTCAAAAAAGAAAAAAAAAAAGAAAATTAAAAATGAACTATATAAAATTTACTTGTAGGTATCAATAGGAAGTTTATACATTAACATAGCTACCATGTGCTTTCATAACATTCTTTGTTTCTCATATATTAAGTGTTTTGTGCTATTGTTCGGTCAGACAATTTGCTATCACGTTTCCCTGCTTGCATTTTCATGTTAGCAATATTATACCACTTACGTAGTGTAGCTTATGTAGCTAATGCTAGGTATCCTTCAGAAACTACGCTAATATTCTGCAATAACCTGTGAAAGGTTATTTTCTTAAAATCCTACATACTCCATGTTTTTGTTTTTATTTATATCTTGATGTGCCATTGCAATATATTTCTGTGTTCGCAAGAGATTAACGTAATGTAGCGATAAGCTAGCAGGAAGCTTCCCCAGTGGTGAGCTAGCATCCTAGACTAGCTAGTGAACTCTTATAGGAATAATCATCAAACAGCTCATTTGAAATCTTTTAAACATTTGTAAAATATCTCAGAAAAACAGTTGGGTTTTGGAACATGAAACAGAAATCCATCACGTTGCTACATCTCTGTTCTCCCACGACGAGCCAGTTAGGAACTATTCCAAAAAAACAAAAAAGGTTCTGGATCAGCGTGTGGATCTTGCTACAAACTAATTCATGCTGTATTATTGTTGCACATGCTGTGTGGTTCCTATTTTAGTTCTTTAGTTGATTCATACACTGTTCATCTGCTGGACAGTTTTAGTAATGGCCTAATGGAAACCTTGTTCTAGCCAAATTTAGTGTGTGTGTGTGTGTGTGTGTGTGTGTGTGTGTGTGTGTGTGTGTCAGCTGTAATTGCTGGTTACAGATTTCCCATTGTGATACAAAATCTGATTGTCACACTTGTAGATATCAGGTTTCTGTGAACACTGTGAGGTCCTGAGAACAGCCCAGCCATGGGAACATGTACACTTGGACCAGTGTCACTACTGTGAGAATGGTTCATGGTCTAAATAATATCTGGTTAGCAGTGGTGAAATGATGGGACATTGATGGACAGTTTCGCAGAGAAGAAGGCGATACAGTCCGTTCTCCTTCTGGGTTGAAAATTTAGCTGTTCTTCTTCTTCTTTAAATTGTGCATTCGTACAACAGCACTGTTTAAACGTGTTGAATTAATTTTCAAAAACAGCACAGACTTTAGATCTGTCCATCTTGCAAGGTTAGAATTGCGCAGCGGTAACGTGCCTTTGTTCCGGGGTGTATGGAGTTTGATTTTTATTCAGGGCTTTGAATATATAAGGCATAATCAAAAAGGAAAGGCAATTTTCAAATTGAAACATCAATCTTCTCCGGCAAAGAAGAAATTCTAAAGGCAATCCCCCCCCCCCCCAAGAAAATCATTTGGGACGTGAAGGTTCCTATTCTGGTGAATTTCCAAGCACATTGGCCAACAGTGAACAATGCAAATTCCTGTGCATTGCTGCGAAATGAACTTAAACCTGCAGTTCGCAGCAAAAGAAGAGGAACGCTGTCCAAAACAGTCTTGCTGCACCATGACAAAGCACGTCCTCGTACAGTAGAGACAGTGCAACGGCCTGGGTTCTGATACCTGCCACGTCCTCCTTCCAGCCCGGATCTGGTGCCGAGCCATTATCACGTCTTCGGTCCCCCGAAGGAGGTGCTGCGCGGTCGCAGATTCACCTCTGATGATGAAATAAAGGAAGCAGGGCTCACCTGGCTTCGGGAGCAGCCGAAAAACTTCTTCTCTGCAGGAATACACAAGGTAGATGAACGATACGACGAATGCGTCGTCTCACACGGGGACGATATGTAAAAGCGACCTGTTCAATTTCTCACGGTTACTTTTATTAAGGCCTTTAAATGTATTTTGCCTTTACTTTTTGATTCTCCCTCATATTATAAGAATTATATTAAAAGAAGCGCCCTGTTGACACGAGACATTAGTAAAGAATGGCCGGAAGATGGATTCAAGCTGACAGAAAGCCTACATTAACTCAGATAACCACTCGGTACAACTGTGATGAGCAGAAAAGCATCTCTACCTTGAGGTGGATGGGATACAATAGTGGAAGACCGGGTTCCACTTCTGTCAACTTAGAACAGAACGCGAAGGCTGCAAAGGGGACAAGCTCACCAAAACTGGACAGTCTGAAGAGGCACACAGATACTAGGGTCAGAATTTGGTGCAAAAAAACATCAATCCATGGACCTAACCTGGCTTGTGTCAACGGGCCAGGCTGGTGGGGGTGGTGTAATGGCGTGGGGAATGTTTCCTTAGCACAGGGGTCGGCAACCTTTAACATTCAAAGAGCCATTTGGACCTGTTTTCTACAAAATAGAAAACACTGGGA
>JAQLOM010000019.1:10118906-10134802 GCA_030068315.1 Chrysichthys thysi
CAGGTTCGGCTCTAAGCCACGTATTGGTACTCGTACAGGTTCGGCTCTAAACCACGTATTGGTACTCGTACAGGTTCTGCTCTAAGCCACGTATTGGTACTCGTACAGGTTCGGCTCTAAGCCACGTATTGGTACTCGTACAGGTTCTGCTCTAAACCACGTATTGGTACTCGTACAGGTTCTGCTCTAAGCCACGTATTGGTACTCGTACAGGTTCTGCTCTAAGTCACGTTTTGGTACTCGTACAGGTTCGGCTCTAAGCCACGTTTTGGTACTCGTACAGGTTCGGCTCCAACCACATATTGGTACTCGTAAAGGTTCGGCTCTAAGCTGCATATTGGTACTCGTACAGGTTTCATTCTAAACTGCACGTTAAAACTCCAAAAGCCATTGTCCTTTACTGCCTATTAGTACTCCTACAGGCTTTGTCCTAAACCGTATATATTGGTACTTTTATAGGCTTCCTCCTCAACCCTATTTCAGTACTTCTCCAGGCCTCGTCCTGAACCACATCATGTTAGTACTCCTACAGGCTTTGTTATAATTAGCATTTAACACAGCTTCAGGCTTTGTCCTATTGATACTCCTACATTTAAATAACAGCTGCTGGTTTACTATTGGGACGCACAGCTTTGTAATCAGCTAAATTCTCGCTCCACAAAAATATGGTGAGAACACTGGCTCCCATTTCTGCTGCAAGGCAGAAAATAAACCCTTTAATTCATGTTTCCTAAAACCATCAGGTCGTTACTTTGCTACAAGCCACCAACCGCTGTACCAATTTCTTACCCTCACAGAGCAGAAGTGATCACTCCGAGCTGTACAATTGCAAGCAAAAGGCTCAGCTTCGGGTCCTGAGATGTTAAATGAAATACTAAATCAGCATATTGAGGTCTGAAGCAGGTTGGGACAGTTTTTAAAGATGTCTGCTTGGATCTGGAGAATGGCCACATCAGGGCCAGGGCTTATTTAAGGCCAATTATCATGCCAGTTCTTTCCAGATCACTGCAAATCATTTATATGTAATGAGTCCGTTTTCATTTAAAACAGCACTTGAGCATCATACAGGTTTTTACCTGAGCGTTAGGAATAATAAAGCGTGATACACGGAAGAATCTGTTACTGTAATATCACTATGAAATTGGTGATTCGCACCTTATTATGGATTTTTTTTTTTCTTCCTGTAGATGATTAGTTGCTATGCTCTTGCTTCTCGTTGCTATGGTAATGCTGGGAATAAATACCACATGTCACATGTGGATAGAAACGAATAACACGTACCATGCAGGTAAATGGGGATCTAAGAGTGCCGAGATTAGGGTACACGGAATGCCTTAATCTTTCTGATTCTTTAAATCTATTTGGGAAATGCTGACTTAACTTAAATGCTTTTGGCTTTAAAGAAAATCCGTAATCACTCAAGTGCAATCTCCCAGTCTCCGAGAACATTAACTTTACTAAAATGTAAAATAGTTTTTTTGTAAGGGCAAACTTTTCGCTAGAGAACATAGGTGATGAAAACTTGGAAGTATTTTTTTTCTCATCGTTATTAAAAATAAAGTACTAACTGATGTCACACTTTGCGACCGATCGCAGGAACGTATTAGGGCTGCACGCGTAAATAATACAGGAAGTGACTTTGCACTGAGTGAGCATTTATCCCGTTTCTTACGCACATCCATAAATCCATGATCGGCGTCTCGTTCGAATGAAAAAATTTCAACAAAAACAAACAAAAAAAATCAATCCCGTTTCCTGGATTTCAGCTGTGCGCATTTACAGGTGACATAAAAACAAGCGGATAGAAGCCCACACCACGAGAAGATGAATACACAGGCTGTATTTTCCTATTTTTCGTTCTTTCTTTCGTATTGTGCTACATTATTTTCCCAGAGAGGAGATTTTCTGGCCGGAGGATCTGCTGGCTGCTCCACTCCCACACCCAGCCTTTTCATTTGCATGCTTTCTCCACATTAAGGGCTCTAATTAAATATTCATTCTGCAAAAACCCACGGTTACATAACGGAGACATGTGCAGTTTCAGGGAGGATGAGAGAGAGAGAAGGAGGAGAGTGAGAGAGATCGAGAGAGAGAGAAACAAGTGCACATTAGAATTTCACTAAACACTTTACATGCCTCCTGGACACCAGATGCTCAAAAATGTTTTTTTTTTTTTTTGTTGTTTTTGTTATTTCAAGATTTCAGTCAAATGGGACAAATTCAGGGTGTGTTTTTTTTTGCCTCACGACCTTGTAATTTATTTTCCCTGATGTTCTCCGGAATTTCGTCATGGCCAGGTCCGCCTATTTTTGCATGCACGGGTTCACGGATGCATACGATTGACTGGTGTCACTTATGATTGACAGGAAGACAGAGTATGGCACCCTTCGCTCCCTGAGAGCATGGGCAATTAATTTTCCTCTTGTGCTCATGTCCATGGAGGGCTCTGACATGGAGCTCATGTCTCTGAATAACAGGGCAAATGCTTTTCCTTTTACGCTACACGAGATCCCGACTTTGTCACACTTGAATTTTCACAGCCTAAATTTTCCAAGACCTGAATTTAAAAAAAAATTGTTTTTTTTTTTTTGGTACGTCCCTAGTTGTACTTCAGGGCAGCTGTAGCTGCTTATGTACTCTTTATATCCGTTCTATAAATCTGTGCATGTCAACAACCATAGGTCTCTTCTGTGTTGAATATTTTCTGCGGTTATTCTTTTTTTTCCCACAGAAATGGATGACAGAAAGATTCACCGCAGTAAAATATTTCGAAAACATTAAATTATGCATGATTTCTTGTTGTGGCACAATGGTTCAGTGGATGGCGTTGCCACCTTCCAGTGTATCTGTTGTTTCAGTCCTCGTCTTGGGTTACAGTCCCTGTGGTGCTTCATATGTTAAATACCTAGGTGTGTGTGTGTGTGGTGCCCTTCATTGGATCTGCACCCGATCCCACCTCATTTCTAATGAACCTAGCACAGTAAGCCAAAACGTTATGTTCCAAAACTTTCCGCGAAAGATGAAAATCCGCGATACACGGACGCCACACCCGAATGCTTCTTTTAAAAATAGTTTAAGCCCTAAATGATCCTCCCACACTTTTTCTAGACCCAGTTAAACACATAAAGAAAACATTTGCGAGCATATAGCGAGGTGAATTTTGTGTAGAATTTGTAGAAATGTCACATTTATAGCGAGCACTGCGACGGGCGAAGAACTGGGATGTTAGCAAGTGCTGGTTGCTTCTCCCTGACCGTATGCATTGTAGCCAGCAGCCAATCACGGCCAAGGTTAAATGAACAGGGCATTCCGATTGGCCAGACTCGTTCCTCCGGAGATTTTTTTTTTTCAGTATCCCCCCACCGCGTTTTCATAAAACAATGCTACGTGTTCTTTGTCTCTTGTGTAAATATGACCTACACTGTCCTGTATTTTATATATTATTCATATTTTACTCCATTATAATTAATGTTTATATTTCTTTAATAATCTCGGGGAAATCCACAGAAAATATTTGATATATTCTAAATAAAAATCCGCGAATAGCAATATAGCGCCGGATTACTATGTAGGCTTTGGATCCATCACGAACCTGAGCAAGATGAAGCGGTTACTGAAGATAAACAACCGAACGGACGTGTTGGTCAAACCGATTTAACTTCAGAGCGTTGCACCTCTTTGTCGGGGTTCGTTCAGCTCTGACTGCACAGACAACCCATAACGGCTCTCCACATCCAGTGGGTACACTTAGTATTTCCATTATCCAAAACCACAGAGCATGAAATGCACCAAACAACAAGGCAGACTATCCACTTTTGTTCTGCACTAAACTGATGATGGAAGTGAACAGTCCACTTTGTCACGAATAACTAATGACCGTCCTCTCTAGTGTCTATTCCAGGTTCTTCTGAGAAGCACAGATAATTGGAAAAGAGAAGGGAGTTGTGTCTGTGCTGACAAGGCAACGCTCCTGATCCCAGTATGCCCGAATTATAAAGCACTACTTGTGCCATCATCACATCTAGAATAATAATGGGATAGCTCAATAAGCGACTGATTGAAAATCAATGGTTCGTTTACTTTTGTTCCAGGCCGTGACAATAACGCATACGCTTTGAGCACACACGTTAATTCCCCACTTAGCAAGCGCGGTGATGTTATTAGAAATCTGCGATGCATCCAGAGGGTAATAATTGTCTAACATTTACAATAATTCTCAGCGGAACGCGATTAAAAGGAGCGCGGGGGCCGCAATTGGAAAACCAGAGGCTGTTTTTTTCCGCGATTCCTTCCTGTTTTAATCCTCATTAAGCGTGAATTGAATTTCAGAACGCATCCGCCCGATCGTCCCATCATCTCTTAGTGTCTCAGTTTTCCTTGATTAAGCTTTCATTTCATTTTCATTTGTGTCTTTGACAAGACACAGCACAACCTTTTTTTTCTCCTTTTCCTTTTTTAGTTTTGTGAGTATTAAATGTGAAGGGGCTAGCACTGTCACCTCACAGCAAGAAGGTCCTGGGTTCGATCCCAGGGGTTGACCAGGGCGCCTTTCTGTGTGGAGTTTGCACGTTCTCCCCGTGTCCGTGTGGGTTTCCTCTGGGTACTCCGGTTTCCTCCCACAGTCCAAAAACATGCACAGAGGGGATTGGGCTAATTGGCGACACTAAATTACCCGTAGGTGTGAATGTAAGTGTGAATGGTTGTCTGTCTCTGTGTGTCTCCCTGCGGTGGACTGGGGACCTGCCCAGGGCGTAACCCTGCCTCTCTCTCACCCGAAGTCAGCTCCAGGGATTGACTTCATCTTCCACCCGCGATCCTGAACAGGCAAAAGATGAGTGAGTATTAAGTGTGTTTGGGATTAGGAGTGTATATACAATAAAAGTCTAAAGAATGCTTGCTTGAAGAATGAGGAATGTGATAATGGGCATGATGAAGGGCAGCCTGGCTTTCACTTCAAACACTTTACGCACTCTCACAGGTTAGGTCAGGTTAGGTCACAGTTCCACTCGCGCAACAGTTATGTGGTGTGATGGTGCATTTATATATGATGATCAATTGACAAATCGGCAGAAAAATGCACTCAAATCCTGAACTCTTTTTTTTTTACCCCTACTTTCCATTTGTCTGGTTACGTTCCCGCATTCGAAGCTAGTCGAATGATCACAAAATATGACGCACACCGATTGCTGTTAGCAACTAGCCAACTAAAGTTAGTTTAACATCTGCTCGGGTTCTTTCTAGAAGAATTCTTGAATAATTTATCTGCTCTTAAACTGTTTCTTGCCAGATTGACAGATTGACAGCTCTGCTGAAACCAGTATGATTCCCTAGGACTAGAGAGAATATTTCATGTGCTCTATAAACTCTATAAACTAAACCCCTCAGAAACATCGCACTGCACTGCAGTGCAGTCAATACAGGTAGTCTTCAAGTTACGATGGACGTGCGTTTGGCCACACCCATCGTAAGTCGAAAATATCGTAAGTCGAACAACTGTGTTGAACCACTTAGCCTAGCTTAGGTATCTCAGCCTAGCTTAGTCTAGCTTATGTAACCAGGTTGAAATGACATGTTTATAATTGATTGTTTTTTTCCTGTTTGTTTGAAACTTCAACATCTCAAATGTTCTTTTATTTGATTAGTTAAAACATTTGTTTGCAGACCACACTCCCATTTTAGAAAAAAAAATTGGAAGCGTGTGTATTCTGCGTACTGTCGCTTTAAGACTCCCGTCTTTATGCCGTTGTTTACTTCCTGAATGAGGAAAAGGTGAGTGTTTAATGCTGCTCGTGATGAAAATGAATTGTAAAGTTTTAATATGGTAAAATGAGTGCTTGTGTAGTCCTGTTGGGTTGTTTTAGCTTTTAAATCACATTTCTGTCAAAAGAGAGAGCTTGTCAGAGAGATTCACACACCTGCATGATGTACGCAGTCGCACCGTGTCTCTGAGCTCCGTCTAGCCGCGACACGCCGCTACACAAATACTGAGCTCCGGCTACAGACAACCACCGCTGAAGCTGTTCCGTTAATAATCGTAACAAAAAACAGAGGTAATGCACTGTACAGTACACCGATACACAAGTTAACTCCATGAGTTGCGGGAGAGAGTGTGTCATCGCACGAGGCGAGTGATCCGAGCCTCGAACGCGCACTTCCGGGTATCGTCCCGGCGTTCTTCTGCACATCATCTGAACGTCCACGTACGTCATACACTGTTACGCTGGTGTGCTAGCGATTCCTGCCCATGAATTTGAAATATTTTCTAAATATTTTACCATTTTTAGCGGATCACAGTAGTCATCGTAACTTCAAAAAATCGTAAGTCGGGCCATCGCAACTCGGGGAGCACCTGTACTTGGAAAACAAAACCCAAAAAACAAAGTTTGCATCCTGGAGTGCCGTTATGCCGAAGACAAAGTTCAAAGCCCTTTCTTTCCCCAAGAAATAATGCCATCCTTACCAGCATGTCAATACAAACCAGATTATTCAGTGTATTATATCTACTGGTCTGTTTACAGAAAGTAAAAGACAGCGTATTCTTTCCAGACATGGGAATGCACAGTCACGTTAAAATGACTGACATGACAAATTAGAGCAGGACTAAACTCCCAGGAGGTACACTGCTAATAAGTCCATTACTCCACCTCCACATGTCAAGCTAATCCAGTCTGAATGCTAGACATCCAGGGAAATCATGCCTCCCATCCTCCTGTCCACCCTTGCGTTGTTTACTTGCCTCGATGCTTTGCGTTAATCAATTTAAACAGCGCTCATCTTTATTGCGCCTCAGCCCACCCACATTGCCCCGCCTCCCGTCCCTTGTCCCCGCACCTCTCACTGATTTATTTGCATTTTTCCAATAAGTACGTGCTCCGGCGTGTGTTCAGAGCCTACTGAATGCGTGTTCGCTTCAAGGAACATTCAAGCAGTTTTCATACAACACATTGCATCCTTATGCAACCAACAATGTCATCCTATTAGTATTGTAAACATGAAGCTGGAGGCAGATATTAGGGCCATGCCCAGGCTTTGTCATATTGTTACACACCTGTTCTTGCAATATTAATTTGACATCACACAGTTGAGAAATGAGCTCAGGCTAAACAGTGAGCTTTTTTTAGTAACTTTCATTTCCCGGGTTCATTCATCAAACTGGCCAGCCCATGATTAATAAATGTTTCATATAAGAGCATATGTGTTTTTCCTCTACTGTCCCTTAGGTGTCTGACATATAAGAGGGCACATTGGGCTGGTTTAACCCTTTCCTGTCCTGTCGAGGTTAAAACGAAAACGAGATATTACGCTAAACGAGGCGATGGTTTCTCCAACAGAAAGCTCCATGGGATTTCGCGCGGGTTCGCTCGTGAACATAAGAACACCGTTGATAATAAGAGTCTTGTCATTTATTGAAGAAAGTCTGTTTACGTGACGTTAACCTAATAAGAGGTTAACTGATAAGAACAGGAGATTGTTCAGAAATGAGTAGGAAAAAATGATTTGTGTTTATTCAGCCAGCTCAGAGGAGGAAAATATCAAAAGGAATAATCAATGGCGTCTCTCAGCTTCTGTTCTGGAGTCTTATCTCATCGCTTCCCTGTTCACCCCTGCTGTAATGTTCGCTAGGCTCCAGACTGTTGGGTTTTTTTTGTTTTTTTTGAGCAAAATAGATTTTCTAACAAAGCTTAGTGTAACGTTGGGTCCTAAATCTTTAGTATAATCTAATCTTCATCTAGATTTCCATCCCTCTCGTGAACTTTTTATGAGAAATGAAATATCCGCTACAAGATGCGGATTTCTTCTGCCAGCAGCTAACGTCCATTAAGCGTAATGCTTTATGTAATAGCATAATCTCCTGCATTAAAACTGCTTCGGTTTAAGTATTATCTTGTTAAAAAAAAAAAAAACTTGGGCAAAATTTTCATGTAAATAGTCTTCTGATGAGGGCGACAGAAACGTTCTATAGAGATTATATGTTTTTTGTCACTTGTCTGGTCATTTATCAGGCAGAAGAGCAGAAAGGAAGCACGTGCATGACGTTACATGATGCTCCCGTTGTACTGTACAGTGGAACCTCTGGTCACGAACGCCTCCGAACACGAACAAATCGGTTCCCGACCAAAAAAATTCACCAAAAATTTGCATCTGGTTACGACCACACAATCAGGTGCCGAACAAACGCAGCCCCGGCCATTTTCCCCTTCTGCTTCGTACGCGCCAATCTTTTCCCATTTTCTGTTTGCGTGTTGCGCAATTGTGTATTGCGTACCTGACAAAGACGCGCGTGTCCCTTTAATGCAGTGCTTCTCAATTATTTTCTGTCGCGCCCCCCTTGGCAAGAAGAAAACATTTCGTGCCCCCCCTTGCTATCTTACGGGGGGGGTTAGCGGCTGCAATTAATTTGTCAATTATTTAGTGTATGTGCGTGTGTGCGCGCACATATTCGGTGCCAAAAAAACCCTGCCACTTACACTTTATTCTAGGACTGTGTCAGGTAGGCATGGGTAGTACACATGCGGTTTTGCCGGTGCGTTCACGCAGTTCCCTTCTGCGTCGAAGAAGCACATACAGTTCAGGCGGTGCGCGCTCGTGCGGTTCGCTTCTGCGTTGCGAAAGTGCATACTGTAGGGCGGAATCCTGACAGACGGCATCGCACCACGCCCCCCTGCCCCACTATTTGAGAAGCACTGCTTTAATCGGTCTCGCTCAGACGTGCGTTCATTGGCTGTACAGTAACCTCCTCCCCGCCCATCTTCCTCCTCACTTCCTTAACACCAGAAGTCGACTCATGCAAGGTTCATTTTCTTGGTTGTTTACAGGAAGTTTTTGTTAAGGATTAAGGATTGTTCAAACTTTGATTTTTTTCCCCTGTGCTTAAAACTCATTAAAAAAATGTTCACAGCATTTTTCCGTTGTGTTTCTCTGCAAGCTTCATTATGGATCCCAAGAAAGTGGAAATGGTAGTGAGAGTAAGAAGCCTAAGTGTAATAATCGCAAAACATGAGAAGCGCCCCCGTATCCTTCCGCCACCGTCCACCTACGCCAGCGACTACGTCTCCACCGCAAAGGGAACGCGCATTAAAATCATCTGCTTATTTGATTTCGGTTTATTTTTCTATAATTAAGGTGATTTGGATTTTATTCTATGGTTTTTTTTTGCCACACATAAACCCTTAATACACTTTAAAAACATGTACCTGATTCGGGTCGCGAACAAATCGCGTCGTGAACAGAGTCTCGGAATGAATTAAGTTCAGGAGTTGAGAGTCCACCGTGTGTTTTTATCTTTTACCCTGTGACGCAACAGATATTATGGATAATAGCTTGCACTACTGGGCGGTCCCGTGGTGTGGTGGTTTGCACTGTACCCTCACAGCAAAAAGGTCCTGGGTTCGATCCCCAGGGTTGATCTGGGTGCCTTTCTGTGTGGAGTTTGCATGTTCTCCCCGTGTCCATATGGGTTTCCTCCGTGTACTCCGGTTTCCTCCCACAGTCCAAAGACATACACAGAGGGGATTAGGCTAATTGGCTTCTTTAAATTGCCCGTAAGTGTGAATGTGTGTGTAAATGGTTGTCTCCCTGCGGCGGATTGGTGACCTGCCCAGGGTGTAACCCCGCCTCTCACCCAAAGTCAGCTGGGATTGGTTCCAGCTTCCCCCCGCGATCCTGAACAGGATTATGTGGCAGCAGGTGAGTGAGTGAGTGATTGGATTTGATTTTCTTGTTAACTACAAAAAAAAAAAAGACAAAAACCCCCCTAAGAATCCATTTCTGTGTCTGTGTGTGTGTGTGTGTGTGTGTGTGTGTGTGTGTGTGTGTGTGTGTGTGTGTTTGTTGGGGTTTTTTTTTTGGAAGGGGGGGGTCTTTGTAACATCAACAAATCCACTGAATTCAAATGGCCAGATTTGACCCACAATTGCTGTTTAGACTGAAAACTGGAGGGAGTATAGAAAAGAAACGGAGGTAGGTTGAGGGCCAGACACCTGAATCGCTAGTGCGAAAAGTAGCAGTTGCCAAGTTCATCGAGTCCCTTTATAAGAGCGTTTAGAGGAAGAAACGATAACAAGAAAAGTCAATAAGAAGACAACTGCTGGCAAGAAGCCCTGTTGGGATGAACTGGAGCCAAGGACTATTTGGATGTAATGTTTGGGTCTCTTTTTTAGGCTTCTTCCTGACACACTTCTGTGGTGCCCTAGCCACTTTTAGCAGCAGTACTGTATTCGCTAGTAGTATCCAAACCATGACGTGATGCTGGAACTGCCAGATTTTGAAGAAAAAAGCGGAAAAAAACAAAAACGCATTAAGTAACAATGCTGCTACGCGTCACGTCATGCAAATTATGAGCAACCGGGTTGTACATCGATTCTGGGCTAGCGGTTGTTTGTCGGTGTTCATACAGCATGTGAGATTTTGTGTTAAATCATACAGTAACATACTTCAATTGGCTCTTACGTTTCTACTTCCATGGAAGCACGTCAGTGTTGTGGTACATGCTAGTTTTTTTCCCCAAATCGCACCAACTGCTGCACTACGCACATTGACCAAGGAAACGGTTTGGATATCAGTAGGAACAATTTTTACAAGGCATATGTATTGGCTTGCATGAAGGCTAGACAGGATCTTTCCAGGATCAGGCACAGGAAGGGATATGAAATCGATGAGTAAACTGAGGAAAACGCACTGCACTGTACTGCAGGAAAATAAACTGGTATATAAATCTAATTCCAGATTCATCTTGCATTTAAACACTTGAGAGAAAACTGTAGTTCATCACCCAAATGTCAGCTCAAGGCTTGCTGGGTTTCATATCATCCCAAATAGTATGCTTCATGACCAGAGACACTATCAACAGCGAAATAAAGACAGGGTACCTAAAGTCGCCTGACAGGGATTCAACTACTCGCTTATTTTCCATAATCTGTATTAATACGAGCATTTATTTTGTCCTACTTTTGAGTTAATTTGCCATTAGTTGCCAATTTCTTAGCCTAGTTACCTTATAGGCAACCAAAATATGAGACTAACCAAAGTGTTCAAGTATTCATGAGTCCATAGGAACTAGAGGTAGCACAAATCAGAGAGGTATAATAGGGGAAATTATTCAATTGCAATGCACATACCCTGCGCAGCCAGAACAATATGGCTGAACTGATTTCCTGTACATTTGCTTTCATTTGGACTTTGTATAGTCTATTTCAGGTGGACCAATTTCCTAGATTGCTAAGAAATAGTTTCAGCTTTCATGGAGCCATGGAGGAGCTGAACGACCAAAATGCAATCCAAATACGGATTGGGTTCCTGAGTCAGCAGATCCGTTTTATGCTTTATTAGGTTACTGTCTGTGTGCAGCTCGGCATGATTGTATGATTTCCTCCAGTCCACATGGGGTTACTCCAAGTTTTTCAGTGTCCACCCAGCTCCCCCAATTATGCTGTGTTGGGTTGGATGGATATGTGAAACTGGTGTACTGTCCAGGCTGTATTCCTAACCTTGTGTTCCTGGAAGTATTGCGATACTTAGGCTAACGTGGCTACGGAAGATAGACGTATGAGATGTTTGAGTTTTGAAATACTGTGTCTTTGAGCCTTCTAAACAGCTTCATGCAATATTTTGGATGTAAATCGAAACTGCGTCAGACTACGGGAATCCCTTCGAGGTACAGTGGTACCCCTGGTCACGACCAGAATTCGTTCCAAAACTTTGGTCGTGACCCGATTTGGTTGTGACCTGAACCTGTTTGTACATTGGATTGTATGTAGATACGATTAGTCCCGTTCCAGACCCTATGAACTGTATGTAAATTCTGGGTTGGGATTTTATTAAAGATTTTATTTTAAGCACAAAAATAGTTAATTATACCATAAAACGCAGAGTGTAACAGTCAACGAAATGTAAAAACCTTGAGAAACAGAGAAAACTAACATTGCATGAGTCTGTATTAGACCTCTACGAACCGTTAATGAGGTTTAAGCACAGCAAAAAAAAATCTAAGTTTGAAAATCCTTTAACCTGTAAACAACCAAGAAAACGAACCTCGCATGAGTTGACTTCTGGTGTTAAGGAAGTGAGGAGGAAGATGGGCGGGGAGGAGATTAGCGTACGGCTAATGAACGCACGTCTGAGCCATTACAAGGACATGTGCGTCTTTGTTAGGTACGCAATACGCAATCGCGCAATGCACATAGAGAAAATGGAAAAACGTTGGCGCATACAAAGGAGAAAATGGCCGGGGTTGTGTTTGTTCGGCACCTGATCATGTGGTCGTGACCAGGTGCAAAATTTTGGCGAATTGTTTGTTAACTGATTTGTTTATCTTTGGAAGCATTCGTGACAAGAGGTTCTACTGTATCCTGTACTAGAGTTATGTCAACACAATCCCTCTAACACTACATAATTTGATAAAGTAACGGAACAGCCTTCAAAGTGGCCGAAGGCGAATTTCGAAATCACCCAAAAACTCAATCGAAAAAGCCATGTGTATCGCGTGACTGATTCACCCCTCTGTGTCTCCTTAACATCCGTAAAGAAGTGTAATCAGTGCTATTGTTTACAGTCTAACTAAAGGTTTCAACTCATTACATTTCCACATTAGCGAAACTGAATATGTGAGAACAGCAAACAGAGGCGGATTTGGAGGACTCCCTCACGGAGAGCGATGGAAAAGCTGCCAATGCGTCCCCAGCATGTGGGGACTTCTTCCAAACTGTTGCAAAAGTAACCCTGGAGGTTTCCCATGAATCTGCTGAGGCACCAAGAGTGTGTAAAACTTCATCAATAACATTTTGTAGGCTCAAAATATATAACTGGATTCATTTAACCAACAGGTCCGTGCTTGGGTTCTGATGGTTTCAAAGTGTGAATTCATTCAAGTCTTGCGTTCAGCTACACTTCTGGGGATCAGCGGAAGAGTTAGATCCCTTAGGGTTAAATCCTTAGCAATGTCCATCGAGCGGATTGGTAAACATGCAGTCAAAATACTTTGCAATCAGGCAAAGGAACAGGAGGCTAGAATCTAGCCAAAGTAATCCAAGTGACATGGAACATCTAAGTGAAACACATTAGCGCTATACATCCATGATATCACGGGGATGGAGACAGGACCAAAACCAAACAAAAGCACACGACGGGAACTAAAAATGAGGAATTGGTCATAAGGTACACGCTGAAAACTGAGATGCAGAGATGCACCAAAGACAATGTAAAGGCAAATCTTCACATTTGATTTAATTAGCAACTGATACTGACCCCATTTGTACACTTTGAACTTATATCAGCCAATATGGACCTACAGGTGAGGTCAGAAGTTTCATGGACATGAGAGTTAAGGCAATATTGGACTTTTAATGATTTCTTTGAACTGTTCTTTTTCTGAGGAAGAATGATTGTACAACGTATAATCTTTAATAGAAAGATAAACCAAAAATTTGGTAAAGATTTTAATTATGTTATACATATAAAGACATAGATTAAGACTTCAGTGATGCTGAAACTTCCAAAATGTCTTTTAACTTGCCATGGTCAAGGCCTTTTAATTTCCATGACTGACTACAGCTTGAAGCTGCTGGGACACTGTCTACTGTCAAGCAAGCTTTATATCTCCATGGAGTGAGAGGCGACAGTCCAAGAAAGTAGCTCCTGCTCCAAAATGCACATCTTCAAACTTGATTAAAGTTTACACCTGACCAAATGGACAAAGAAAAAAGCTTTCTGGAGGAACGTTTCATTGCCAGATAAGACAACAAAGGAGTTTTTTGAACGCAAGTGCCAGAGGAACACTATAACAAGCATGTTAAGCATGGTGGTGGTAGCATCAAGCTCTGGGGCTGTTTTTGCTTCCAGTGGAACTGCTGCATTACATAAAGTGGATGGAATAATGACGAACAGCAAAAGTTTTCAGCGTAACCCCAAACCATCAGCTAGATAGTGGAAACTATTACACAGTTGGACAATGACAACCAAACGTACATAAAAGCTGGTTGTGGAAGGGATAAAGCAGGCTAACATCAGGCTTAAAACTTAAAACGTAAAAAGTCCTGATTGCAACCCTGTGGAAAATACGCGGACTGTGTTTAAAAGACAGGTTTGCGCCATGAACACACAAATTTATTTGAAGTCTACCAATTCTGCCAAATATCCAACCAGAATTCTGTCAAAAACTCATTGATGGCTACCAAAAACATCTGAATGCTTGCTAAGAGACAAAATAATTTAAAACTTGTGCACTAAATTCTTACAGTTTTTGTTTCCTATAACAGAGGTACTGTATGTTGTTGTACTGAACGCCCCCCCCCCCCCAAAAAAAGAACAGCCCACAGACATCATTAAAAGCCCTACATTACCGTGACATTCATGTCCATTATGACTGTATGTAAACTCCTGACCTCAGCTGTGTATTAATAACGAATGATGAAAACGAATGAAATGGATTCTGCTTGTAGTGGATTCCGGTTGCCTGCCGTGAGTGTTCTTTCGCTCTTTTGGAAAATGTCCTTCAACCTGTATTTTCCTGACTCATGGACTTTTAAATGGAATTGTATTGAAACACCTACAGTGGGCAGCAGACAAAGCGATCCCCACTTATCTTTTCCCATTATGCTTTGCTCGATTATCAGTAATGAACAGACAGAGTGCATGCGGCCGTGCCCTGAGATAAGGATATGCCCCTTGTGCATGTGCGAGCGGAATACTAAATACGTGTCAAGAACAGAAAATACACCTAATCAGACTTCCGATCTTTAACCATCGTGGAGTTTAGGCTAATTGGCAATCAAAGGACGCTTCTTTCATCCTTATGCTTTACCGATGCAGGTGTAACATGCTTGGGGATCACGATAAAGTTAAATCAAGGTACGGTATTAGGCCACTTACTATTCTATAATTAATCTTAAGAATTACTCATTTAAAATTGCAAGTTGAGGACATGTGAAGGGCGCAGGGAGGGGATACCATAATTGAAGTCATCTTCGCAATATGTAATGATGCAGGCGGTAATGTAGGTACAAAAGGGGAATTGTAATATTGTATTGAGGTGGGAAAACGTGTGAAGTGTATTGTGGATCACCTTCCGGTCCTGTGCGTTTCCTTTCATCACCCGGAGCCTAGTATGGCTTAGAGCTGACAGTGATTATGTTTCAGTGGGGCACTACTGCAACGTACCGATGGATTTGGGGTATTGCTTTCACGTCTGACACCTAGGTTTAATCATGGTTTAATTCTTTAAAAAAAAAAAAAAAATCTTCTGAGATAAAGTGATCTAAGATATTTAAAAGTAATCCAGTGAAGGTTTTGCTTTTCAGTACGCAATGTCCATTCAAGTAAAACTGATGAAGAGCAGTACCAATATCCTATTGCATTTCATGTTCTTTCGGTGAACTTCTCAGATTTTAAACGGACAGTTTTCCATTACAGACCGTGTAAGCCGTGTAAGAGTAATGCAGTGAAGGTTTTGCGTTCCTCTGTGGCACTTTACATAAAACTACATGCTACAGATATTTTGGTGGATATTTGGGATTTCAAGCTGTTTAAATTATTATTATTTTTTTGTTATTTTATTAGTACTGCTTTTTGTTGTTCTCCATATTAAACAAACAGGCCTCCTGCGCTATTTACAGTGGAACCTCTGGTCATAAACTTAACTCATTCCGAGACTGTCTGTGACCCGATTTGTTCGCGACCCGGATCAATGTTTCCCACTGAAATGCATGTAAATACAATTAAAGTGTTTCAGCCCTCAAAAACATGTTTTTAAAGTGTATTATGGGTTTATGTGTGGCAATAAAACATAGAATTAAATGAAAATCACCTTAATTATAGAAAAATAAGCCTAAATGAAATAAACAGATGATTTTAAGGCACGTTCCCTTTGCGGTGGAGACGTAGTCGCTGGCGTAGGTGGACGG
>JAQLOM010000019.1:10222708-10234053 GCA_030068315.1 Chrysichthys thysi
ATATATATATATATATACACACTGCAGTATATTCTTTTTTTCCCTGAAGGAAATATTTTACAAAAAATCCTATGTGTATATATTTAAATTCTGCGTGTTGCTCTTTAGCTGAACAGACACGTGTAGTAAAGAATGATCATTTAGACTTTGTTTGCAAATCAGTCTCTGAATACAGATTTTCTGTTTGCTCAGGCTCACCTCGTGATTATTGTATTGCATTAGAGATATAGTAAGGAATAAAACATTCATGGGCGTGCCCTTATAGTGAGGCAAAGCGGAGCTACGTTTAACACCCTCAAGTGGATTACTTTATTCGAACTACATCTCCATAAACGTTTAATCCCTCTTACACCGCTGAGGTGTTCCAACATATATGACACACGGGGCTTTTTTTTTTTTTTTTTTTTGTAGGTAAATCGAATTTTGTAGCACTTGCGGACGCTATAAATTCCAGTTATCATTTGTTATAACATCTTTCTCTCTGTCTCTCTTTCTCTCTTTTTCGTCTTGCTTTCTCATGAAGTTAACAAGAGGGGAGAAAAAGCACAGACAATTCTTTCCTCGAGTCTTTCCCTTTCGGGAAAACTTCCACACTGACACTGGAGACTCCTTCCATCAATGTTAAATAAATGTCTCCTGATAGAAAGCATCACCATATCACTGGCTATACAACATGGTTTCAGTGTGTTGATTATTAATATGTGAATATGCTGTTCCTATAGAAATGAAGATGTATTCGAACAAGGACTTTAATATGAGGTAGAATCAAAAAGTAAAGGCAAAGTACATGTAACGGCTTTAACAGAAGTATCTGTGAGAAACTGAACACATCACTGTTCCACATAGACCCCGTGCGAGACAAGGCGATTGTCGTTTTGTTCAACATGCTCCTGTTTGAAGTTTTTCGCCTGCTCCCAAAGCCAGGTGAGCACCGGTTCCTTTACTTCATCATCAGAGGTGAATCTGCGACCACGCAGCGCCTCCTTCAGGGGACCGAAGATGTGATAATGGCTCAGCACCAGATCCGGGCTGTAAGGAGGACATGGGAGATGTCGGATCCTGAGCTGTTGCACTGTCTCTACTGTCTCTGCTGCTGTATGAGGACGTGCATTGTCATGGAGCAGCAAGACTTTTGGACAGCATTCCTCTTCTTTTGCAGCGAATTACAGGTTGAAGTTCATTTCACAGTAATTTGCTCTATGCACTGTTTGCCCATGTGCTTGGAAATGCACCAGAATAGGAACCTTCATGTCCCAAGAGAATGCTACCATGATTTTCTTGATGGAGGACTGACTTTTGAATTTCTTCTTTGCTGGAGAAGGTGGATGTCTCCCATCAATGCTTTGTCTTTTGCTATCTGGGTTATTATGTCATTTAAAAATTGCCTTTACCGTTTGATTTTCATGAGATTTGTTTGTGTTATGGATGAACCACTCATTATATCAAAAGTCTGAGAAAACAAGGTTGCCAGAGAGAAAGAGAAATGAATAGAAATTCTCTATTCCCGAACTTACCTCTTAAATGTATTATGTATTACGTTCCATATAACAGTTAGACCGGAGTATCATGGAAAGTAGTTTTATAGATCATTGAACCTTTTCCGGATTCACACACATAATCAGAATCCTCTAATTCATCCGATAAGAAGACTCAAAATCTGATCACCAGGATGTCCTCATGGTTCTATTTCTTTGTCTCATCTGAGTGATTGTGTCCAAAACAAGGGTGTCCAAATTGGGGCCAGGTGAGCTCTCAAACTTCCCAAGGGCTGGTCAAAGCGTGAGTGTGCATTCATACTGGAGTTGTATATTGGAGTTAAAATAAAAACAGTGAATATGAGCTCAACGTATGGACTTTCAGCTTGAATTTAAGGGTATTTTCACATAGGAATTACAGCCCCATTCTTTCACTTGCTCTCGTTCATCTTCTGCTGCGTAATCCTGTTCATGGATGTGGGGGGAAGCTGGAGCCAATCCCAGCTGACTTCAGGCGAGGTACACCCTGGGCAAGGTGCCAATCCACCGCAGGGCGACACACAGTACTAGAAAACCATTCACATTCACACCTACGGCCAAGTTAGAGTAGCTAATTAACCTAATCCCCTCTGTGTATGTCTTTGGAATGTGGGAGGAAACCTGAGTACCCAGAGGAAACCCACATGGACATGGGGAGAACTTGCAAACTCCACACAGAAAGGCGCCCAGGTCGACCCCGTGGATCGAACCCAGGACATTCTTACTGTGAGGCGCCAGTGCTAACCACCACCACACCACCGTGCCACATTTCTGACCAGGTACAAGTTGCCTTCGGAAATCCAACCTCCAACAACCGCAGACTTATAAAATGAAGTGTTAAAAGTACACTTAAATTTTACTTTAATCCACAGACCAAACTGAACATTTAGCTAAGAATGAACACTCTTTGTGGGAAATGCAGTTTGGTCTCTTCCACCAACAGTCGGGTCCATAACTATTTGGACAGTGACACCATTTTCATAATTTTGCCTCTGTGCACCACCACAATGGATTTGAAACAAAGTGTAGACTTTCACCTTTAATTCAAGGGGTTGAACAAAAACACTGCATAAAACTGTTCAGGAATTACATCCATGCTTTACATAATCCCACAATAATCCTGCAATCGCCTGGTACGCAGTTTCATCACAAGGTGTGGCCTGCATCCTCCTTATTTCACAACGAATGAAGAATATAAAAAGTCTCGAGTTGATTCCGAGTGCACTAAAATGCAAATCGTGTCCCTGTCCAAATACTTATAGACCCAACTGTACGAGCTCACGGATGTCCACGTGAGTACGCCATTCCTCCCAGTTATGCCCCCAAGGCTCATGGCATCATATGGATCGAAATCTGCAATCTCCCAACAATAGACCAAACTCTGTTCTGGGGCATCACCGTAACCACTGTTTACAACCGTGGTGAGAAGAAATGCATCTCAAGACGCACAATATGCTCAACCTGGAAGGGGATAGGCCACAAAAAGCTAAAGATCCCACAGGAATCCACTCCTGTCAGCCAAGAAAGAGTAACCTGAGGCTGAAAGTGGTCAAGTGAAGACTGGCAGAAGACCAGATGATATTTTTCTAGTACGCGTACCTGGAGAAATTCACTGTACGTTGCAAACCTAGTGGACATGTGGTCATGAATGTGTTTTGATTATTGATTGAAATAATTTTGGAAAATATACAGTACTATAAAATTAAGTGGGTTTTTTTTTTTTTTTTTTTAGTGAACCTGATGTTATCCTGATGGTTTACAGGTGTGTACCACAGAACATGAGCAAAAAAAGCTAGCACAATGTTTGGACATCCATTTTCCACTCACTGAAACCACATTTAAATCTATTGCTTTCCAATTAATTCATTTTAATCACATTGTTCTTATTTCCAAGGTACCGTTTAAGTGCTTCAACGTTATATATTTAAAACCCAGGCTTTTTTCTTTTTTTTTTTTTAGGAGACTTTACTCCTTGCCTTAACGCTATCTCCTGTATGTATGAGGAGTTTGGAAAAGCTCTTCAGCTGCAGCAGGAAGTCGGACTGTACCAAAGCGTGCACAAGAAATCGGGGGGACGTGCTCATGTTAATGCGCGAAATTTAAATTACAACACCTCACAGAAGCTTTCCCAATACCCCCACGGCTCTAAAACACAGATCTAAATCCACATCATGTCCCTTGAAAGGTCAAATCGGGATTTAGAAATGACTAATAATGGGTACAAATCCAGCGCGCGTCCTCTCCGTGGTTCGGTCCAGTGTCATTAGTTCTCTTTAGTGTTTGCCAATGTTGGAGGTCTGGCCGCGGACTGAGGTAAAAAGAAAACAAACAAAAAACACAAAAAAACCAAACCACGTTTGAAGTGTGAAGTGTGTGAGGTGGGAGTTTGGGCTCACGGTGGTGTTTGGTGTGTGTCTGACGTGTGTGTTTGGCTGTTAAAGCTGCTGAGTGATGTGATGGAGAGGTTTTGGGTCGGATGCGCGAGGGGGGAGTTTCAGCCATGATGGAGAAACACACAGCTAACAGCTAACCGCGTCTCTTAGGCTGAATTAAACCCAAAATAAAACTCCAAAACACATCCTGATTTAGGTTTTCGGTGAAATATGGTCTCCCGTAAAGCCTCGGGGAGCTGTCCGGGTCCACGGAGACACGTAGAGGGGGGAAAAATGCAAGCTTTTACTAGCATAACATAACATATAACATAACATACTGTCCCCTAATAATAATATAATACCTCAGAGATACAAAGCTGAACCTGAACATCACGTCACATCACTGCAGCACTGATTAGCATCGATTAGCATCGATTAGCCCTCGTGACCTGTTTGGGCTGTTTGTATCTGTCTGTCTTTCGTTATTCTGAAATGTTTAATGATGTGTTGAGGGACCCTCAGAGACTCCCTGTGTCCTAGAACAATCCAAAGAAATTCCCTGGTCAGGGTTTAAAGGTGCCTTTCACCCTAGAACACATTAAAGGTGTTTATATAGAGGTCATTCGGACCCTCTGAGGGGATCTGGTCACCTTGGGAGGTGATTTGGTTTGTTTTTTTTATCCTCGGGAGAAGTTAAGGGTTGGGTTCAGGGTGATGTCACAGGGGGACATGCGGAATACGGTTATGTACATGAGAGTGGGGGTATCCCCGGAGCGAGGGTCAGGGTGGGTACGGATTACCTGAATTACGGGATTTTTTTCCCCCCGCGATGGACACCATGAAAGATCTCCATGTAATTCGGACCCGACCCGAGGTCTTTCACGATGGACACTACACCACGTGTGTCAGATTTGGGAATCACGAGGGCATGGGTTCATAGGGCATTCCTCGTTGGGAGGTTAATAGAGTTAATCAGGGAGGGTTTGACCCCGCCGAGTGATCATCAGGGACGTTCGGGGTTGCTCAAAAGGATCGAGGAGTGATCGGTCAGGCCTGGAGGAGGAACATCCGGGAACCTGTCGTAGGAGATGTCGAACTAGGTGAGAAAACACATAAGGACGCATTTCCTCCAGGTGTCGTGGGACTTCCCAGGTGCGCTGCACGTTACGTCACGTGAGAAAAGTAACGTTCACCGTTCCTGACGTTCGTGTGCCTGCCGCTCACTCACTCGCAAGGAAGTGGGGTCAAGATCCTGTGGAATCTGGGTAGTCTGATCCAGGGATTAGGCCGTCTGTTCACGCACCTCTGGGTGATAGGATCCTAAGTGGACCAGCACCGAGTTCAGGTATGAACCAGGGTCAAATATGTCCTGATTTTAACCATGTCACGTAGGCAGCGTGAATGCGAACGTGTCTTGATGCCTCCCAGATGGCACCAAAGGCCTGAGTTGTGGACTGCAACGTTAGCGTGGGTGGAAAATCCGTAATTGTCGTGAGTGTTTGGAAATTGCGGCGAATATATATTATATAAGATATATATATAAGTGTGCTATATTTAGCATGAAATTCACCTCAGGGTTTTGGTCCGTTCAGTCATACAGCTAGCGGGAGAGTAAATATTAAACCCCGGTTATAGGAAGCACCAGAGCTTCGGAGCGCCGCTTTTAATCACGAACAAATTAAACGTCAACGCTCTTAAGCGTCTCACATGCGAGAGGGAAAGTGGTGAAGGGAGAGGCTAGCGAGACTTTCGGCTACTACATACTACTGAATTTTAAGAACATCTAACAAAAAAACCCAAAAAAAACCAAAACCAAAATGGAGGTGAATTTGAGGTGAAAGTGAACAGCGCTGAAGTCTTCGTAGATGCCGTGTGCACAGTTTAAGTGCTGATGAGTTCAGCTGGGAACATCCCGGCAGTATTGACGTGTCTGGGAGATGTGAGAGGTTCGTCACCCCTGTGAAGACATCTGAGAACGTTCTCAACCTCCTTCGCACACTTTCAGAACCTTGTCTTACCTGTCCTGAAACCGTGTGTTGTGTCCTCTGGGGATAGGTACCGTGCTGAGTCTTGAGCTGGGACCCGAGCACTTTTAATTTCTTTTTTATGTCGTGTGTGTGATGTTCCATCAGTGTACCAACTGGAACCTTCACGTTGACGCCTTCACTCAGGATTCTGGAACGTTCCCGAAGCGCCGAGGCCCGTGGAACCTGAAGACACTTGGCTGTTTTGCGCTAATAACCGCAGAGCCGCTGATGGTTCTGGGATCATTGTGCTTCTGCTTCTAGGACGTTCACAGAGGATGCTCAGACCTTTTCCCTGACTGTTCCAAAACCCTCGGAGATACTAGATCTTCCCAGTGGAAACTGTAGAGCTTTAGTGAGGAGGATTCTCCATCATAAGCCCTGAGGACACTTGGCTGTTTGGAGTAATGATTATAGAGCTACAGAAAAGGAGCATTTCTGGGACTCAATCAGAAGATGGTAAACCGATCTAGGACCTTTGTCCTGATGCTGCGTTCCATTTGTCTCGGATCTGAAGTCGGATTTCAGACCTGGGAATGACATCACGCCCGACTTAACCACGTTCCCTTTGTACTAAGCCCCAAAACCAACATGGACTTCTTCAAGAAAACCACTATTGCGGGCGCTCTCGTGTTTTACTGTGAATCTAATCAAAATCTGTCCCTAATAATCTGATCTCACCTTATTAAACATAACCTTCAGGTTTTAAACTGGAATTTCAGCTTCCTTTTAGGACTTTTCTTTGAATGTCACGGGGTGCGGGATCCCAGGGTCGCGTAGTGGCCGTTAATTATTCATTAGCAACACCGCCTGAAAACAACACGTTACGTGGTATTTAGCGCATCAGAACCCGGTGTCAGTATGAGCTCAGATAAAACTCTGGCGTTGCTGGGTGTACGACCGATTAAATGACGTACAAATAGACGGAGGTTTAATAAACGGGATAAAACTACAGCTTGCGCTTACTGTTCAGGCAGGGGGCGCCATTCTGGATTTTTTTCACTCAGGCTCGCTGAGGATCTCGTGACTTTCCGAGTTGGAAATACGACTTCAGGGCGTGTCCCAGTTAACATTTCTGACTCCGAACTTGGACATCACGAATTCCGGGGACAAATACCTCATTTAGCATGAGGATTCTAGCACCTTTCCAGTAAGCGGCTTGTAGAACCATTATTCTGAGTGTTCTTGACCTCTTAACGTCGCACCAGCGATTACAGGGCTAAGGGTTCATGCTTTTGCACTCTAGAACCTTCACCCAGCAGATTCGGATTCATTTCCAATAAGAACGTTCCTACAAAAGTCTGCACTTGAGGGTTCCACGTACTTAAATCCTAAATCTGTTGCACTAAGAACTGTAGTGCTTTCACCCAGAGGTTCCTAGAACTTCACGTACAATACAATACTGACTTCAAACTTTCGCACAGACACACTTACACACTGTGTGCGTACACATCTGTATGTAGGATACTAGTAGGTTCCACATCTGTCTCACGGTACTTCCTGCGTCTCTCTGTTTCTCTCGTTTTTACAGATATAGAGCATGGCTCAAGTGAAAGTGCAGACCTCGGCGCTTGCCGTGCCCTCCATCAACGGCACCGTGCTCACCGCTCCACCAGGTGCGCACGTGTGTGTGTGTGTGTATGTGTGTTTGTGTGTGTCTGGGAGATAAAACCGTTATGGTATCCCCTTACAGCTTCTGATTTTTACCGAGCGTGACGTCAGTGTGAGGATTCTGCGATATCGTTTGTCGCCGAGAGAGGAGATTTCAGCATCCGAGCAACGTATTCGCAAGTGCCGCGATCACCGAGTGTGTGTTTGTTTTTCAGCTCCTCCCCAGGATAACATGGCAAACCCTAAAGAGAAAACTCCCATGTGTCTGGTGAATGAGTTAGCCCGTTTCAACCGGATCCAGCCGCAGTACAAACTGCTGAACGAGCGGGGGCCCGCGCACGCCAAGGTGCGCCACGTCACACCCTCTCGCCACTCG
Source organism: Chrysichthys thysi (assembly GCA_030068315.1). Lineage (NCBI taxonomy): Eukaryota > Metazoa > Chordata > Actinopteri > Siluriformes > Claroteidae > Chrysichthys > Chrysichthys thysi. The sequence continues at coordinate 10,230,606 of JAQLOM010000019.1, forward strand.
CCACTCACCAGTTTTAATTTGAATACTGTATGATTATTATGAGTTTTTATTTAAACGTATATAAAAACATCTTGTACGTTTACATCTGTGTGGATATAATAGAGGTTTCATGCATGGTGCTGAAGTTCTCTAACTGTGTGTGTGTGTGTGTGTGTGTGTGCGCGTGTGCAGATCTTTACTGTACAGTTGTGTTTAGGTGAGCAGGTGTGGGAAGCTGAAGGCTCCAGCATTAAGAAAGCTCAACACTCGACAGCTAGTAAAGCGCTGGTAGAGAGCGCGTTGCCCCGCCCCCCGCCACGCATCACTAAACCAGACACACACACCAATCCAGGTACGCACAGGTTCTATGTCCCCCTCAGGTTCTCCGAACGGCACTGAAGGTTGGAGGGTGGGGAGAGGAGGGGTATTCGAGGGTCTCCAGGCACCGAGGGTTCGCCAGCCTTTGCAGAGTAGGACATCCGCAGTGTCACTGGGTAAAGAACCGGTTCTGTGATTTTCTCACAGAGGATCTAGAACCTTTGAGTTGGCGGTCCTTAAAAACAAGAGGATGCTCGAGCCTTAACTCTGAGCACTTGGAGTTCTGGGACGTTTTTGCACTGAGGTGTCACTGTGGGGAACATTTATGACATGGATTCTAGAACTTTTGCAGAATGGTTTGGAGAGCCATAGGTTCTAGGGGGGTTACAGGGCTGCGCTTTTGCACCGAGGGTTCTAGACTCATTCGCATTGCAGACTGAAATACATTTAGAGCGTAGACTGTGGTGTTTCTATATGTAGGGTTGTTAAACCCGCAGAACTGAGGAGGTTGGAACCTTTGTGTTTAGGATTGCTGATGAATTAATTGTTCTAAGGAGAATATTTGTCCTTGAGCCCTTAGAGTACTGATTGTAGTGGTGCACCGAAGGTTCTTCAACCTTTGTGCTTAGTGTTCTCGAACCTCCAGATTCTAGAACAATGACAGTGTAGGTTGTAGAGTTGCGCTGGCTTTTCACTTGACTGCCATGGAATTGTTGTGCTTGGGATTCTAGAACGTACTCTGAGACTGTGCGCAGAGTCTTGTGGAACCGTTGTCCTGAGGGTTCTAAAGTCTTTGCTCCGGGGATTGTTCAGTCTGATGACACACACAAAAAAAAAACCCCACAAAAACAAAACAAGTAAAAAAATGAAAAACTCCGGACCTCTTGAACGGAAGATTCTAGAACCTTTGCGCTAACAGCTCCAGGACCTTTACACATCAGGTTCTGATACATTTGCTGTGCGGACTGTAAAATGGCACGGACTTTACGTTGGCGGCCGGGTAAATTGTTCTTAGTGCTCTAGAACCTTTACACTGGAGATGATAGAACTCTTGGGCTGAGGGTTCCAGAACCTTTGCCATGAAGGTTCTAAGAATACTCGCGCTACAGTTCCTAGCACGTTCACGCTGAAGAATCTAAAGCAAATTCTAGAACCTTTGCTCTGAGGATCCTACAGCGGTCACTCTGGAGAGTCTGGAAGTTCCTGGAGCTCTGCGCCGACCATTTTAGAACCTTTACGCCGACAGTTCTGGAACCTTCATGCTGCAGATTCTACTACATTTACAACGTGGATCCTAGAGTCGCAATGACTGCACTGATGGCCCAAGAACCTTTGCTCTTGGGGTTCTATAGGCATCCTTTGAGCAGTCTAGAACTTTTCCACGGAGGGTTCTAGACATTTTCACAGTGCAGATTCGGATACAGTACAGTGCGGATTGTAGGGCTGCACGGAGTTTGCACTTACAGCCCGAGAACCTTTGCTCTCAGGGTTCTAGAGACATTACACTGGACATTCTAGAACATTTGCACTGAGGATGCTAGAACCGTCACACTGCAGATCCTGATACAGTACAACGTGGATAGTAGGGTTGCCCCGACATTGCACTGATAGCCCGAGAACCTTTTTTTTCTCTTTGGGTTCTAGAAGCATTCCACTGAAGATTCTAGAGCATTTCCACAGAGGACTCTAGAACCTTCACTCTACAGATTCTGATACAGAACAGTTCGGATTGTGGGGTTGCCCAGACTTTGCACTTAAAGCCCGAGAACCTTTGTTCTAACGGTTCTAGAGGCATTACACTGAAGACTCTAGAACATTTCCACTGAGGGTTGTAGAACCTTCTCTCTGCAGATTCTGATACAGTACAATGTAGATTTGTAGGGTTGCCCCAACTTTGCCTTGATAGCCTGAGAACCTTTGCTCTACAGGTTCTAGAGGTTCCTGTAATTTGAAATTCCACTGAGAATTCTAGAACATTACCACTATCTAGAACCTCCACACCGCAGATTCTGATAAACCTCAGATATGCCTTGTCGGGTTGCACTGACTTTACTTACTTCACTTAAGCCCTGCACGTGTTCTTCAGGCAGCATCACCCCCACTGTGGAGCTGAACGGATTGGCGATGAAGCGAGGAGAACCAGCCGTCTACAGACCTCTGGAACCCAAACCCCTCCACAACTACAGGGCCAACTACAACTTCAGAGGAATATTCAATCAGAGGTGAGGATTGTTCTAGACTGCAGGGAAATCCTGAGATTTCCAACGAAGTAGCTGCTGCCTGTTCCAAGCAGCAGGTCTGGTGTGTGTGTGTGTGTGTGTGTGTGTGTGTGTGTGTGTGTGTGTGTGTGTTGGTGAGACTGGTGCTACAGCCGTGGTGATGTTCCTGGAGATCTACCTCCCTGAAGACTTTCACTCCAACCATCATGGTGTCCACCTGACCATCTCAACACTGCCGAAAGACGTTCTTGATCAGCGAACAGAGGTGTGTTCGCTCTTGGGTGGAAATGAAACCTGTCGGAAGGTCGATCTCCAGGAACATGGTTGGGTTTTTTATTTTATTTTATTTTATTTATTTATTTATTTTTTTGCACCCTGCGAGTGATTAGTCCCGGACAGAATAGAGATGGGGAAGTAAGTGAGTAATATATAAAGAATAGTAATCAAATATAAATGTACATGGAGCGTATCGAGCACTGGACGTACCACAAAAAGATCATGAATAACATTAGACGTTGTGTTTGAACACGTAGAACCCGATACGTGGTGCAGTTAAAGAAGTTCTGTCTGACAGGGACAGTGACTTTAACCCCGCGTATACGGACACGTTTGGCTACGTTACACTTTTTTAGTCGTGAGTGATTGTTATTAAAATACAGCCTTGTTTTAGTATTTTGAGATTTTTCTAATTTTTCACATTATTAAAGTGTCATCTGCGTCATGGCATATTATTATTATTATTAGTAGTAGTAGTAGTAGGAGTAGTAGGAGTAGCAGAACCCGAATTCCAGAAATGTTGGGACGTTCTTTAAATTTGAATAAAATGAAAACTAAAAGACTTTCAAATCACATGAGCCAATATTTTATTCACGACAGAACATAGATAACATAACTGTTTAAACCGAGAAATTTTACATCTTTATGCACAAAAT
>JAQLOM010000019.1:10352673-10363311 GCA_030068315.1 Chrysichthys thysi
ATATATATATTCAGAGTAATAACGTTACCCTTCTTGCAGATGAGCAGCCCTCCAATAAGTCCTGATGCTATGTCTTTTGGTGCATTAACATGAGAGTGATACATCGATGTAAGACAGTTGGGGTCGGCCTCTGTAGGAGCAAACTCCTCTGTCACCTTCCATGTGTATGTGTAGGTTTGTCCTGGATATACAGCATCATCACTCTTATTCCTACCCGACGTCCTATCTGGATACCATGCACCTGGGAAACCGTCAGTCATGTCATAACATGAGAAATGATAATCAATGATATCGAAGTTTTAACCAATGAACAGCACTTTAAACCCTGAGGGTTATACAGTATCGCTACATAAGCCACGACAAGAGACAAGACTAGACATATATATATGTGTATGTGTCTGTGTGTGTATTTATATTTATCACCAGTTTTGCCTCTGGTCTGCCTGACTGTATGTGTTCTGCTTTATATTCTGCATATTTATATTTTGCCCATTTTTAAATTCATGTTTTGCCATTAAAGTAGGTGGCTGAGTTGCATAAAACTACTTTAAAGTGAATGAAAGTAAAACAGAATAAAACCCATCCTACCTTCAGAGTCCTTCTTGTAGAGGACTCCATGTGGATGGATTGAGTAAGGCCGAGTCGCAAAGTTCTTCAAATGCACTACAATCTCATCACCCACTTCTGCACGAATCACAGGTCCAAGGAATCCCAACCAGTCTAGTTTAGGCTTTTTACTGGTGAAAGTCCCGTCTGTGTACTGTATATACACAGCTTTTTTATACACATTACCAATCTGGTTTGAAGCATTGACCAGATACTGTGAGGCATGCCTTATAGAAGGAAAAAAAGGAGAGATGACATGAATTATGAACAAAAGAAAGAATAAAGAAGACACACATGTTTCCCTACCTACTTCTCTGGCCTCAATTTTTTTAAGGATGACACTGGAAAACTTTGTTTTGCATGTTAACAACAGTCAAATCTTTTTACATGAAAGCTGAATATTCAGATGATTTCATGTAAATATTTCACGTTTTCTCTTATGTATATACACACACGTATACACAGTTTTATTCTTTATACTGTAATTATGCACAGTTTATAAGACCTGATTTATGCACATGAAACGTTTCTAAATTAATCCCCTGCAGTAAATGAAAAAAAAAAAAAGGGAATATTGTAGTGTCATACATTCAAGGAGCACGTTACCCAAATCACCACCCACATAACTTGACTGGTGTTCCTTAATTGAAATAATAAGACTCGAGGGAAGGATCTTTTTTTTCTTTTTCTTAAATCATTATTTCTACACATATATCTAATATTGATGGTATGATAAGACCTATCTGACAGGTCTGCACAAATAGTTGTAGTATTAACTTTAAAAACAAATGTTATATTTATATAATTTATGGGGTTCGGTTCGCCCCACATGCTATTATAGCTATTGAGCAACCAAGTCATTAGCTAGTTGGCAAAATAAGTTATAACTAGTTACCTGGTTAATACTTGTCTCATGTATTAAAGCAATACTCAGCACAAATCACAAATGACTTCAGACGTCACAGCTCCATTTACAGTTGCGGTCAGAAGTTTACATGCACCAACATGAACGTCATCACGGACGCGGATGTCAGGGCAATACCTTTTTGGGTTTTTTTTCATCAGTTTCTTTACTGCCCTTTGACCTAATGTACATCTAGTGAATGCATTTACATCGAGCATGACCGTGAGTTTGAATTTACTTTGGGTTTTCTCACATCCAAATTATACACACAGGACCAAAATTACACATACCACTTGGATGATCCTTGTCACATAAAGACCAAAGCCACATAAAGGTCCCCTAGGTCTGAACACTTTTGAGGGTATCGATTAGCAGAAATGGAGTATATATACACACCATAACATACTTAGGGATTTCAGAAGTATGTTTTCATGAACGTATACTTTCTGGTGGTTAATGTTAGTTTAAAGCACATCTCATCCATGTAATCAACTCTCAAGCAACACAAACCACAAATCAACTCATCCGCCATCCTGAAAAACACCTTTGTGCTTTGTGCTCCTAAAACCGACATCCAGCGGGTGTTTTCTGAAGAATTTGAGGGTATCTATTAGCAGAAATGGAGTTTATATACCATAACATACTTAGGGAACTCAGAAGTATGTTTTCATTAGCATATACTTTTCGATCTACGCAAGGTATGGGTCCACCTCTACGGAGCCGCCATGTTGTGCTGCTACAGCCATCCAGAAACCTCAAGCCTCTAGAAACCACCTTCCATGTTTGATGTGATTATAAGCGGTGGTGTGAGTCTTGAAGGACGCATCAGAAAGATGACGAAGAAGAAGAAAGGAAAATAAGGAAAACAGAAAGAAGAGGAGTGTTCGCTGGTGCTGGCTAACAAGTTTGAGAACCCAACGTTTGTTCCACTAAACAAACAAATAAACAAAATGGAGTATCATATTAATTTTTTAGCCTGAGAAAAAAGCAAGAGTGTGACTGTAAGTACTTGGATGTATACTATGGGCACCTGTCCTGATGGCCACCCTGCTCCCAAATACACTCAGGCTTGGAAAGGGAGTAGGGTGGGGCTTTGTGGTGGTTAATGTTAGTTTAAAGCAAATCTCATCCTTGTAATCACCTCTCAAGCAACACAAACCACCAATCAACTCATCCACCATCCTTAAAAAGACCTGAAACTTAAAAATCTTGTCTTCTTTGTGCTCCTAAACCAGACATCCACTGGGTGTTCTTAGTGAGTGTAATGAAATTTTAAAAATGGTACGGTCCACTGTAGGGGTGCCCAAAGTGGTGATTTACAACTTTTTTCTTAATACGTCTGGACAAAACTTCACAGCGAAGTCTCAATTATTACACTTATGTTCTATATCTTACCTGTATTCATGTAACTCTTTGGCTTTACTTCATTCGTTTTAGTTAAAAATGTTTATTTAGCCGACCTACCCTCCCGCGCTGCCCTTGATCACCTCACGTCAAGTGTGGAATAATGGCTGTATGCATAGCCCATTAGTCACTCATAAAAACAATATTACACCGTGTTTGTTGAACTTACACATCATGTTTGATATCAGCTCCATTGATTAGATTTCGCTGGCTGGGAGCGTAGTTCCAGTATTCCTCTCGAATCCCGATATAATACGTCCTTTTGGCGGTTTCAGTCAGACTTAACACCGTCAGAAGCGTGTAATAAAAAGTCCAAGCTCTTGTCATTGTGGGACCCGTTGTATGTGGGGAGTTCCTGAGGTAAACAAGAGCCGCACAAATTAGCACAACCACCCAGCTAGCTAGCTACTTCGCTAAAAAAAAAAAAAACACCCTCGTCCTTAAGTGAAACCGAAAGTACCGGTATCCTCGACGCCCTTAAGAATTTACCTAGGAGTCCAGTTACATTCATCCACATCAAAAGCTGCTAAATAAAGGTTCTTGTAACAGCCCTAGTTTCAATAGTTTTACTCAGACTTATCACTGAGGTTTCCTCTTTACTGAGGGGGAAAACAGCTACTAGTAGCTGGTTCCTGTTTACCCACACACCTGTGATAATGGTTGAAATGCTTCTCTGCAAAAAATCTATTTGCTTATGACTGAGAAAGATGTCTAACATTTGTCTTCAGGGAAACTGAAAGGCCCAAACCTGTCCCAGCATGATAATAAGAGCCTGGGCCTCAGATGTGTAACAAGCCCTGGGGCTAACGGACACTTGTCCACAAACTTTTGGCCTTACACTAATCACCATAATGATAAAACCACCAGTCTGATATTGTGTCAGTCCCACCGGCTCGGACCCGTCGAGACTCCAGGAGACCTCTGAAGGCGTGGCACCAGGATGTTAGAAGCAGAAACGGGCCAATGCCCTTAGGGTATACTGTTACCATGAACGGGTGTACGTGGTCTAAAATAATGTTTATGTAGGTGAGACCTGACAAAGGAACAATTACATGAAGGCCAGGACCCAAGGTTTCCCAGCAGAACTCTGCCCAAAGCATCAGACATGGGGGCAGTGGTAGCCTAGAGGTCAGGGCATTGGAAGGTTGTGGGTTCAAAGCCCAGGACCAACAAGGTACCCTGAGCAAGTTACTGCCCCAAGCACTGCTCACCCAGGTGCTACGTTGCTCGGCTGCCCCCTGCTTCACAAGGGTGAATGGGTCAAATGCAGAGACTTCATTTCACACAAATAGTCACCTTCACTTCACTTCATTCTGTCTCCGTGACCCGGCGTTCTTGCCTGGGGCCAGCTCTTTGTCTTGTGTGTGTGTGTGTTAGGACCCTTTCGTGTAGCCATCAATTTTTGGCACTTGTCAGAGTCACTCAGAACCTTTAGCTTAGGCCTGATCTTTACCTACCTACAAAATGAAATGAACACTGTACACCAAGTAAAACGTTTTTGCATGCTATATTTTTCTTGCCTGCTGTCTCTCTGTCTCCTTCCTGTCTCATTGGTTTATTTTACTTTGCAATACATTTAATTTTGATACATGGTTGGGCCTGGGTTATAAGAATGTAAGAGTATCTAAGATTCATATTAGGGTTTTATTTTATTGGAAACCCTTTTAATCTGCATCACTTAGCCTAACTGTGACTGTCCCAGATTAACATTTTAACAAGTTATAACACATATAGAACGCCTTTACTTTTGGCGCATATGACTTATTCTTGTATGAAAGATTATATTTTAGACATTGAGTCATTTCACTGCATTTTCCACCCTGGCAGGATATTTACATAGTGCTGTGTGGAAGAAGTAAAAAAAAAAGAATTTGCATTTTTTTTTTTTAGATGAATAAAACACACACACACACACACGCACGCACGCACACACACACACACACACACACACACACGTTCCTCCCTGTGATTGTAGCACTTGCACATACACTAACAATACAGTAGTAGATTAGGTTGAAATAAATAAATAAATAAATAAAGCATCATATCTTTTGAATAAATCATGTTTGATTATAATTTCTTCTCAAGCATCAACACAAAAGTAGTTTGATCATAGGTAAGCTTTGCTGCATTTCAGTAGGCCTAGTAAACATACTGTGGTTGTGGTTTACTAACAAATATAGGGCCAAGTATTGTTGATATTGATTAAATGGCTTTCAAAGTCTATTGAGTGTCTGTTGGTTGATGTGAAAAGGCTTTCTTCTTTGAAATGGAACACATTGTGTGATGTTCTCTGTGGTTAGAATGCGGAACACACACACACACACACACACACACACACACACACACACACACACACACACACACACACACACACACCATCCTGTTCTTGATCATCAAAAGGAAGTGTTTACCCAAGGGAACAGAAAATGCCCACGATAAAGGATGAGGTTAACTTATCAGGAAAAAATGTTAAGCAGAAATGAAAGATTCTCAGACATTTCTCCCTATTTCATCAATGAGATGAATGAGTACCTAGTTTAACTGGGAAATTAGGCGGTTGTGTGATATGTGTGGGAGCTGTGTGAGTGAATGGCAAGAACATGTTTATCTGGAGCATATTTTTTATTTTCTGTTAGTGTTAAAAGACTGAAGCCTGTGCCCTTATTTACTAATGCAAGGATCACATGAGATCGTGTGACGCCTTGATAAGGACATGCATGGATGCAAAGGAGCTATGGATCAACAGTGTGTTTTCAGATTGAAAGCACTTGCTTTCTTGTTTCACGTCTCATGGGTAAGATATATCATATGCACTTGCAGCTAGCTTTATGTAAACTCAAAGCACGACTTCAATCGCTTCCTTCAGGATTACTTGGGATTAGCAAGACTGATTTTGCTTCTCAGAATCACTTGGAGAAGATTTGTTTGCTAAAAAAACAGCTAAAAGGCAACCGCTGAACATTAGCTTATAGACCGCAAATAAACATTGCATTGCTGAAATATCTGAAAATACTATCGCTAGGGACTACCTCCAAACTGGAATGCTAACAAAGTCAAATTGCTATTTCGCTCCAGGATTGAACGCAACAACAAGCAAAAGCACAAAACGTGCTTAACTAGCTCCCCATAATCTTCAAGTAGCAGGCTTGTGTAAATGTCCTGGGGCACGACGGTGCAGTTTCCTCCCACAGTCCCATAACACGCGGATTAGGTCTGATTGGCTACTTTAAATTCACCTGGCCGAGGTGTACCCCGCCTTGCACTCACAGTAAGAGGAAACAGGGGTGTTTCAAGTATGAAATAATTATATTCACACATTAATTTGGAAATAATAAGGCTATGAAGGATTTTAATGCTAACATTTTATACTTAAATACTTATATTCGGCTGGGAGACCTGAATCCTGTAGAAGTTCTATTAGCATTTAAAAGTCATTTATCTCAATCATGTACACATTATTGCGAACGTCATTTTACTTGGATTAAAATATCGTCAGATCGTTTTTTATTGGTTACTTAACATACATCTTTCAAAGGTAATATGAGTGGCGCACATATTTCATCTCAAGGAATCAGCTACCTCTCTTAGTTTTTCATGATAGTATTCTGGATATACATTTGGTGCTCCATCCATCCATCCATCCATCCATCCATCCATCCATCCATCCATCCATCCAAGTTGCAGGGAAGCTGAAGCCGATCCCAGCCGTCTTTGGGTGAGAAATGGGATACACCTTGGGCGAGTCACCAAACTATTGTTGGGATAACACAGAGATGAACGACCATTCACAGTCACTCTCACATCTGTGAATAACCTGTTGACCTAATCTCAGTGTCTTTGGGTTGGGGAAGAAACGAAAGCATCTGGAGGAAACCCAGAAAGGCGCAAGGGGAACACGCACAGAAAGGCCATTCGATCCCAGGACCATCTTGATGTGAGGTGACCATGATAACCGCTGCTTTTTTCCCCCTTAAAGATGGAAAATACTAAGGCCTACATACGAAGGGCATGAAAATACGAAGGCCTAAATGTGATTCCCTTTTTCTAAACAGTGATTCATCTACGACACATAAAAGTACACCAGATGACCAGGGTGGGTCTTTATTTTCTGTCAGCTAGAACTGGGGGAGCTTTGTATGCTAAAGTTGACCTCATGCTAGACAAAACAATGTCACATTTGTATCCCAATGCAATGGTACGCTAAATACAAATCTTATTCTTGTGGTAACTGGTAGGCACTGTAGTAGTCACACATTTGGCAGGGATACAGGAAACAATTTGAGGTCTTTCACTTCTGTATACTTAAACCAGTAATCAAGTCCATTTGCTTCATACAAATACTTTATTTCCAGTCACAGGTGCTCCGTTTCAGCTCATTATACGTCTTCATTCTACACACAAGAAGAAGTGCAATCAACGCCCATGGCTACAGCATGTTATTTGAGTCATTTAGGACGGTCTTTTAGCGGCCAATTATGCCAAATTAACACCAAATGAACAAAGAGCTTTAGTATTCCCTGATCAAAAAAGTGCATGATATAAAATACACGTTAAAAAAAATGCAGAAAGAAAAGCAAACCATCCCAGATCGTATCCCTGCTCCACATTTACAGAGTCTCTAGGAGCGTCCGTCATCTGTGATCTCTCAGCGAGCCATTGTGCACTGCTTTGAGAAACCTTTGAGAAAAGTCTAGAATAAGAGAAAGATTACAGGCACACATTTCATCCCACTGGTGCACATCCTGCTTTCTTTGGACTGGCTTTGGCTGCCTGTCCCACTAAGCCATCGTTATTGATTCATCTACAAGTTGTACAGTCTGGGCCAGTGCAAAAAACAGACAGAAATCCGCATATACCAGCATATACCTGGAACATTACAGCATTTTACATATTGTTCTGATCCTCAATGAGTCTAAAAGAGTGGGCACGGTCCCCGTGTTAGATAAACCACTCCTTCTTGTTTTCTTCGATGGTCTCCGTGAAATTGGGCTCTGCGCTGATTATAGCCGTATCGGCCGATAAGGAGCGCTCGGCTCCTTTCGACTCGTTGGTGTGGTACGTTCCCTTGTGGCGGAACATGTAGCGAATCAAGAACACCAGAGTGCACAGGATGGTGAAGATCGCCACGGCAATGATGCCTAAATCGAGAAGGGAGAATTTGCTGCAAAATTCTATAAACGTCAAAGAACAAAACCAAACAATCCAAAACAAAGAGCCATTTTTAACACTTTCTACCTCCGATTATCGTCGAGTTCCTGTTCAGCCCATCCGGTACGACTCTCTCCTCATTGAAGGGGAAATCAGGACCTACAGGAAGCATTGAATGATACGAATGGTTGTGATATTAGAAGGGCTAAAATCGAATATCTGAACATCTCAGCAATGAAACCATCAGGGTTGAGCGATGTGTTGGATGTCAGCGTAATTAGAATGATGTGTGATGCGTTAACAATCCAAAAGAGGAAACTTTCCATGAACCAGGCCCTTTGGAAACAGTTTAGAAGGCCTTTTAAAAGTTTAGAAGATTTTAAAAGTCGACTATGTACTACTTAATCACGAACAAACAGTAGGTCTATACCAAAGTGTTTTCTTACAGCATCCTTTATTATACCAAAATTTTATATTGCATCATCATTCTTTTTTATTTTTATTTTTTGAACATGTTGAACATGCCATTAGTTTGTTCTTTACCTCCGTTCAGGTGCCAGGGGTCAGTGTTAGCAGACATCGGTGAGACGGTGAGTGGGGACGCACCACAATTGGACTCGACCAGTTTGCCCTGATGCGAGACGGACGAGGTGAGCTGGGAACGCAGAGCCGTCTTCAGAGGAGCGATGCTGTTAAACTGCACTCGTGACAGACAGCCTACAAAGCCGGGAGTGTTATATTTCTCTATCAGCACTGGATCGATGGGACCGGTTTCTGCAGGACACAGAAATATACAGAGATAACCCCAAGTGGTGCGCTTATTACGTTTATAGTAAATACATTCCAGCATTTATTGCACTCTGAAATTTTAGCACTACAGAAAACGTCACCTTATTATTAGCTTTGTTTAAATAATAAATGCCTCTGGATTGATAAAGTATTTCACATTTGCATTTATAAGGCTCCGATGATGACTGGAGTAGGATTTGCAAAACAATTACCAACATATCACTTCTTCCATCAAATATTAGTTAAAAAACCAGATTTCCTAACATACTATATTACTGGATATTTTTCTATACAGGGGATACTCAAAAACTAAAAGCAATTTTTAAACTACACAACACCCTGGACGGCAAAAGACAAGGAATGGCGTGGAGATATCCGTCTTCTCCAGTGAAGAAGATATATCAAAAGTCAGTCGTCCCCCAAGGAAATCATCTTAACATTCTGTTGTTACGTGAAGCTTCCTATTCTGGTGCATTTCCAAGCGCATGGGCGAACAGTGAACAGTCCAAATTCCTGTGCATTGCAGCGAAATGACCTTAAACCTGCAATTCCCAGCAAAAGAAGAGGAACGCTGTCTAAAACAGTCTTTCTGCACTGTGACATTGTACGCCCTCATACGGCAGCAGGGACAGTAGAGACAGCGCGACGGCTCGGGTTCTGACGTCTCCCACGTCCTCCTGTCAGCCCAGATCTGGTGCCGAGCCATTATCACATCATCAGTCCACCGAAATAGGCGCTGAATGGTCGCAGATTCACCTCTGATGATGAAGTAAAGCGAGCGGGGCTCACCTGGCTTCGGGAACAGAAGAAAAACTTCTTCCCTGCGGGAATCCAGGAGCTCGATGAATGATACGGCAAATGCGTCGTCTCGCATGGGGGCCACGTGGAAAAGTGATGCGGTCAAATTCTCACGGTTGCTTTTGTGAAAGCCGTTAAAACGTCTTTTGCCTTTACTTTTAGATTCTGCCTTGTATAGTTTATAATAACGCTGTAATAAGGTTAATCCTAACGTGTGTCGAGTAATATTAGCCTGAACGATTCCTTTCAGAAGCCTGTTATCGTGATTAATGTCTGACTAGCATTATTATTGAAAAACAAACAAACACACCATGCGATCTTAATGACTGCAGTGAACATCCCAACCTGAACATCCTCTTTCTCAGAGTCGTATTCCGTATTAACTTTCCCCATAAACCTTTAGACTGTATTAGAGAATTTCCTGCAACTGTATAATGCTCTCTAAACCGAGCCAAAAGTTCAGAATGGATGTTTCTGCAATAGATCCGGCAGGCCTAATGCCTCGATCAATAATAATAATAATAATAATGGAATAAATAAATAAATAAATAAAAATTGCTCAGAGAAAACTAGAAGCGTACGTGAAATAGGACTTCTCGTAGATCACAGCTTTTGTGCTCAAACATCTCACAAAGCATCTTTACCCACTCACCAAAGTCCAAGCTACATTTATTACATATATACCGCTGCTCGCTATTTAATCTGTATAAATGAACCACGTTGTAGGACGCCGCTTGAATTTCATTTCCCACTTATTGATTCAGCTGACCGAGAATGATGAATGTTTAATAGCGCTCCATCCCTGTGCTGCTCCCTGTGAGGTAATCGTGTCTATCCAGATCAAACTACATACACAGCCAAGCGTTTTTAATATCACCTCGTTTGTTTCCAGGAAATATACCGCCTATCCAAAAACCACACACACACACACACACACACACACACACACACACACACACACACACACACACACACACACACACACA
>JAQLOM010000019.1:10458347-10471241 GCA_030068315.1 Chrysichthys thysi
AGAGGTAGTCAGCGGGCCGGTCCAAAATGACTGATGGGCCGGTTCTGGCCCGTGGGCCGCCTATTGAATAGGGCTGCACTAGACCATCGCGTCGCCAGTTTGGCCTGATTATTGGACTATTTTTGCTCTCTTTAGGTAGCATTCAAACCAGGGCTGAATCCCACACGCAGCATTATGAGCAGGTAGTGAAATGGTATTTTTCTCTAATGTAAGAAAATCACCTGACATGTCGATGAAGGAAATTGAATTCCAGTTCCCTTATTTTAATCCTACAGTATAAAGTATAGACTGTAAATCAGTTACAGCAGTGGTTTACTGGTTGGTTGGTTGGTTGTTTTTTAATTTTTTTTTATTAACAGTCCATCAATTGGTCAAAATCTTTTCTGATGCTCTTTTACTTCCTGTTTTTTTTTTTCTTTTTTCAGTCTGTGTATGATTTTTGAACTTGACGAATTCGACACATCTGGTACCGAACCGAAGTTTATTTCACATAGGCCTCCTTTAACTTGCACTCCGAGTCCCTGCTGCAAATCACATGCAAACTCATCTGATATTTTAATTGCAAATGAGTCACAAATTGTTCAGCAGCTTTAACGCCCTGTTAGGAGACGGCTGGTTCGCGAAGAAACGACACGCAGTGCTGAAAAAAAATCTTTGCAGTGAAGTGTTTTTGTAGCACCATTAATTATAGTTGGGATATGTAACCCGAATACATAAGCATGGGTCTGAAATTAGCCTGAGTGTCATGTTTCTTGTTTCTCAGGTACTCAGATCAGCTGCTTCTCTCCAACAAACTTCTCCTGGCGGCAAGCTGCGTTTGTGGACAACTACTGCTGGGCAGATGTACAGAAACAGGACACGGGGGGACTTCCACTCTCCATGCATAAGGTACTTGATTAACACAGCTTGCTCAAACACTTCTCTGGATCTCTCTCTCTCTATGTCTCTCACACACAAACGCACACACATACACACACTCAATTGGGTTAAGGTCATTTCCCCGCTTAAAGAATTCAGTAGGGGCGGGTGGCTTTTAAAATGGCAGAAGCACAAGTGTCTAAGAGTTTCATGACTTTTCCAAAATCAGGTCGATAAAATTTCACCTTAACACAACTTTATGCTTAATGCTTATTTACTTAAATTATTTCTATTACTGTGATGTGCTTTAACAAGCTATCCCAATCGTGTAAAACGATGGCTTTCATAGTTCTACAGCCTTCAGAAGTCTGGCTCGTGCTGATGTTCATGTTTGTTTGAGATGTCGTTACCGTCTCAGTGATTGGCGCTTGGTGATTCGAGGTTCCGCCCCTTTAACGGATGTTCCAATGATCATAAATGAACCTGTGAATATAGACACATTCAACATTCTTCACTGAATATAGAAGTATTTATTTGCTGCTTATGTAATTAAAAAGCTTCCTTAATTACACCTTAATTAATATAATCTCTCTCTCTCTCTCTCTCTCTCTCTCTCTCTCTCTCTCTCTCTCTCCATCTTCCCTGAAGTTTTTCCCCTACATCCTCTTGTTCGTAGCCATGCTGGTGTACGTCCCAGCCTTGTACTGGCGATTCACAGTGACTCCCAGCCTCTCCTCCGACCTGACCTTCATCATGGACGAGCTGGACCGCTCTTACAACAGGTCCATCAAACTGGCCCAGCGTATCCACGGCAACTCCACAAACCCCGACACACACGGGTATACACATTCTTCATCTCATAACAGGTGTCTGCAGGTGTCACACACAAGCACGCACGAAACAGGGCACTCGGTCCAGGATGAGTGGGCGCTTGCAGTGTACTGGGGTGTAGACAAATCTACCTGAACCTTTTCAGTGTTTTGCTGGAGAAGGAGCTCAGATTATTCATTTAAATCGGTTTGTAGTGCACCTGAAGTCGAACAGGGCAGGGAAAGGATGGGCAGCGGTTACCGTTAACGAGTTGAAAGTTGAGAGAGATTTACTGCTGGTCAAAAAAAAAAAACAGTATTTGCTTGATATTTAAGTGACACCTGGTTATTGGCATAGAGTGCAACTTGAATGGCAGGGCTGAAAGATTCGTACACTACACAGAAGCAGATAGCGAATATAAGACACAAAAAGTGTGCTATTTTAATGAACTAGGTATCAAAACAAACCATTAACTTATGCAACCACTTTTGATTTGTTTAGCCACATGGTAGCACGGTTGACAAAACAGCATTTGGTGCCTTAAGAAAAATTCAATGTCAGTTATTAGGACCCGCTTCATCTCGCTCGAAAGACACAAAGCGAACTAAATACAAAATACACAATGGCAGGATTTGCAGATTGAGGAAGCACAGCATATTTGTTTAACCACCAAAACGGCGTGCGGAAGAAATCCAGATAACACGGCGAGCGCACGTGAGTGTAAGTGGCATCAGAAACCCAGCTGAAGAAAACAAAAGCCAAAAGGGTTTTTAGCGACTTCTAGAAATAGTCGATCCTCGTTGCGACTTGCCTTACCCAGTCTTGAATGTTTTTCTGCCGCTGGCGTTCCCCAGTACACTGAGAGACGTGCAGTAGAAATCAAACCATGGTATGTCAGCTCATGCGTTCAGTAGAACTCGTAGATTTAAATTCATAGATTGGGATCCAGGCTGAAAAAATGCTTGTGTGTGTCGGCTTCTACAGCTCAATGCCCGACCTGACGGACAGCTGTTTTAAGTACCCGTTGGTGGAACAGTACCTGAAGACCAAGCGTTCCTCGCGCAGCCTGCTCCTGCGCTACCTGCTGTGCCGCGTCTTCACCTTCGTGGCTCTGGTCCTGGCCTGCATCTACCTGTGTTACTACATCCGGCTGTCCGTAACAGACGAGTTTCAGTGCAACATCCGTTCGGGCGTGCTGTTTAACGACTCGTCCGTGCCCGGAGCCCTGCAGTGCAAGCTAGTAGCAGTGGGTGTGTTCCAGCTCCTCAGTTATATCAACGTTGCCGTGTACTTGCTGCTGGCCCCCACGTGCGTCTACGCCATGCTGGTTCCCCTGAGGAGCTCCACTGGTTTCCTGAAACCTTACGAGATGCTGCCCACGTTTGGGGTGATGAAGCTTGGACCCAAAGGTTGGGATGATCTGGCAATGTATCTGCTGTTTCTGGAGGAGAACCTGAGTGAAGTGAAAAGCTACAAGTGTCTAAAGGTGTGTTTATGGTTGCGTTTGTTCGTGTAGGTGAGATTTTTCATGATGGATTGTCTCATGAATGATTCTTTGTCGACGCACAAAAACAGTGTATTTGGGATTTTATTTAACAGTTGAGGCTTTTTTTTTCTCTTTTTAAAAAAAAAAAATCTTTGTCAGATTACTTTTAAAAAGTACAATTTCGTAGAATATACCTGTTTAGGAGGGGTTTTTTGTTGTTAAAGAGAGAATAAAATTTTGTAGGACAGAGTTATCAGTCTGTTTGAAAAGTACATTTTGTAAGATAGAGAGGCGAGGTACTTGTTATAAAAACAAATACGGTTTTTACGGTGGTGCTGTCGGATTCCTTTTAAAAAAGTCCGGTTTCGTAGGATGGAGCTTTCAAAAAAAAATGAGGATTTTGTAGGATAAAGCTTTTCGATTCTTTAAAAAAAAAATCAAAGTTTGTAGGATATAGCTCTCAGATTCCTTCTAGAAAAAGTAGATTTTATAGGAGAGAGCTGTCAGATTCCTTTTAAATAGTACAATTCACATTCCGCGTCCCCGGCTATTCGCCGATGTTTATTGAGAATATACAGTACCGTGCAAAAGTCTTAGGCACGTGCAAGGAAATGCTGCAAAGTAAAAATGACTTCAAAAATAATAAAATTAAATCTTTCCACTTGAAGGAAAAATACTACAACACGCAGGAAACTGTAATAAACTAAACAAAGTCAATATTTGGTGTGACGACCCTTTGCTTTTTTTGTTTTTGTTTTTGTTTTTTTTTTCTTAAACAGTAATCCCGGGCACAATGTGTACAGCTTCATAAGGAAATGAGGAGGCAAGTTTTTCTGCCACGCTGCTCTTCTGGAGACTCGGACTTGTGAACTTACTTCATTTTTTGTACGCAAAACCCAGGAGTCCTCATCTTGTGTTTTCTTTGAAAAGGGATCTCTTGTGTAATATGTTGCGTTCTTTACTTACGTACAAAACATTTTTTTTTTTTTTTAAAGTAATGTCTGGATATCAAAATTTGTTTTTCGTACTGACTCAGTAATGTAGAAATCGGAAAAACATACACCTATAATAGTCTGTACTAAAAAAATAGGGTGCATAAGACTTTTGCACGGTACTGTATTTTTAGTGTTTTTTTGTTTGGTTTTTTTTTTGCGGATTTTCCGGTCTTTCGCGGCATCCGCAAAACCTCTTGTGAATTGTTTTAATGGGCTTTTATGTTGAAATAAGGTAAGCAAATCATAATGAACGTACATACAGTACTGTACGATAGTTACGGCACCTATCTTCAACGGCAGAATTCGTCACACAGCTGTTTCTTGATTCAGTTGCTTGTCGGTACAGTACCATCTGTTATTTATGACAGCTGTAGTGTTTCTGAAATCCAGTCTGTAGCAAGTGGGTGTTAATTACAGTATTATACAGTATAGAAAAAAGCCTAGGCTAGGCTAGTGTACTACATACATACAGTACCGAAAAAATAAGTTCAGGCTACGCTAATATAGTACACAGCACATTACAGTACATTACAGTACACGCTATAAATGTGATGTTTCTACAAATTCGACACAAAATTCACCTCGCTATATTCTCACAAGTGTTTTCTTTGTGTTTAATTGTGTTTAAAGAGTGTGGGAGGATCCTTTAGGGCTTAAACTATAAAATAAAAATAGTTGCCTATAGGTGTTAGACTGCTTTACGAAATATTTGACTCAAACATCTGGGTTCTCCAGGTGCTGCTGAACTCTTTGTGACATTGCTCGACATTTGTTGTGATGGCCCTAGTTTTATTATGTTGGTGGGGGAAAATTCTGTAGGAATCAAATCTAATTTTAGGTTCCTGGAGAGTCACAGTCCATCAGCGAATTCGGTTGTATGTATTAACTTTGTGTGTGTGTGTGTGTGTGTGTGTGTGTGTGTGTGTGTGTGTGTGTGTGTGTGTGAAGGTGTTGGAGCTCCTGAAGGAGTCCGGAGAGGAGCACTTTGACCCCCTGTTCCTGCTGCAGGCACTGGGTCAGGTGAAAACAGACACGGTGGATGGGAAACTGCGGAAGATCGCGCAGACCGACACGAGCACGGAGAAGACTGGGGGAAACTGCATCGAGATGAAAGGTGCAGAATGAAGTGGGCGTGGCTATTATGGTGACCCGTTCCAGATGTTTCATCACAAGCTGAGATCATTATGTTGATTTGACACCAAAGGATTTAGACCACAGAGCTTACACTTCTAATTTACATGAAGTCTGATACATGAAGATTATAGCATGTTTATCACAGTGAGCCATCCAGTCTGTCCTGTTTACCCTCATCCCCATCTGCCCTCGTCTTTATCACCCTCATCCCCGTCTGCCCTCGTCTTTATCACCCGCATCCCCGTCTGCCCTCGTCTTTATCACCCTCATCCCCGTTTACCCTTATGTTTATTTACTCTCATCATTATTTAACCTGAACTTTATTTGCCCTTATCTTTATTCACCCCTTTTTTCCTTTTTCCATGTCTTGTTTGTTTGCGTGTCTATGGGTGTTCTCTCTGTGTTTGTGTTTGTGCATGTGTGCGTGCGTGCGTGCATGGGTTTGTGCTCCACATGATCTAATTTTTGTGTGTTGTTGATTCTGCAGAAGCCTCTCCTCTGCTTAAGGACGGAGTCGGGACGCCTCGAGACGACGCAGCTGTGCGCCAGAGAGTCACATGATTAACCACAGTGCTGCATGTTGCTCCTGCGTCACATGATGGTGATGTGGGTAACTGCCTGAGGAGACTTCAGGCCCTGTGGTCTGGGGAGCAGACACTGGATGTGGTTGTCTGTGTGTGTGTGTGTGTGTGTGTGTGTGTGTGTGTGTGTGTGTGTGTGTGTGTGTGTGTGTCCGTTCAGTTTGCATCTTCATTGCTGTTATGGCAGGTTTACCTCATTTTTGTGTAAGTAGTGATGATGTGCCAATGTGTGAATGAGGCAAACGAACGCTGCATATGTTTATGGTGCATAACGGTACACCATTTCTCATCTGGAACTGCAAAACTGACACACCAGTTAGCTCGTACGCAGGTTACTCATAGAGATGAGCTTTGAGTGACTTTACACTGTAATAATTAATATCAGTAGTCATTCATATTATTTTAACTGTTGTTGTTATTATTGTTACCATTTTACGCATCATGTTGAACCAAATTTCACAGCATCAGGAATGTACATCTGGGACCTCAGTATCCGATAACCAAACAACCCGGTGTCATGGTTTTCAGTAACTCAAGTGTCTCACTCTGTCCTCATTAAAAATCACTTTAATTTTTCATTATTTATAGAGTAGCTAGTTTGTTTTTGGGAGATGTTAGTATCAGGGTTTTCTGTAAATCGATTATTCTTTATGGTACGTTAATGTTCTTGTTGGGGAGTTTTCTTTCATGTCATTTTCTTTCGGAGGGAAAATCCTTTCCAGCTAGCTGGCTAGCTGAGATTTTTAGGATGTTCTTCATTGAATAATTTCTGTAGTTAGTTTCGAGTGAGCAATAGGTGAGTAAGCGACGTGCTAAGCTGCTAAGCAACGCGATCGAGGTAACGTCTAGCGACGAGGATATTTCCGAGTATTCAGTGCAGAAGTTCATGTCGTAAGAACGTAATGTGTGAATTTTCAGTGCAGCTTGTTCGTACTGCATCTCTGGAAACATCTTCAGGAGACACATCCCTGTGTTGCAGGGTTTTTTAAAAAAAAAATTAAAATAAAATAAAAAAAAATAACATTTTTAAAGACGGTTATAAATGCCAAAATTTCATCTCTCGGTTTTTTTTTCCTCTTAAAAATTGCATTCGAGTCATTTATAAAACGGTGCAGTCGAAACTTTTCGTTAAGTGGTGCATGTGGCTAAAATAATGTTCTTGTGATGTCATTATGTGCGATGATGTAGAATAAAATAATGGTGTTCATGCTGTTATTATGTCAGATCTTGACGCTACACTAATGAACATGTAAAACGTCAGGCTTTAAACTGCTCGCTGTCTGTTAAGACCATCAGGTTTCGGAAAAGATTTCTGTGGAAAATGGTTTTATTATGATTTTATAATCATCATCTGTGGTGATTGGGTTTTATTAATCGCGGTTCTGTTTCGCACTTTAACTTGTATGAGGTACTTGTCTTCTTAGGGTTAATTATTTTAGACACCTGCTTTGTAGTGCTAGTAACCTGTAGTCATGTTTGATCTCTAGTTTTATGTCTGTATGGAGAACTGGATGTTTTGAATTTTTTACTTTTATTTTTGCTGCCAATTGTGGACAGTTTTGGTTTTATTTGTGATTTTTATGAACGTTCCTGCATGCATGCATGTGCATTTATGGAAAAGATGCCGGATTCATATTTTTTTTTTTTTTTTTTTTTTTTTTTTTCTTATTCTTAGTAATAAAATTACCTGATTTTTACACTGCTGTGGAGTTTGAATTATTCATACTGACAGAGGATGCTTAGGATTTCGAGGCCTCAACATCTGTTAGTCTCAGAAAATGGTAAAAGGAGTGTCATATTCTTAAGGATGGTTTCACTGGTGTATAAATACCTGTACAGTAATCCCTCGTCTTGCAAATCCCTCGTTACGTCGCAAAACCTTCCACGAAAGACAAAAATCCGCGATGCACGGACGCCACCCCAAATGCTTTTTTTTTTTTTTTTTTTTTTTAAAGTTTAAGCCCTACATGATCCTCCTACACTCTTTAAACACATTCTAGACACGATTAAACACATAAAGAAAACATTTGTGAGCATATAGCGAGGTGAATTTTGTGTCAAATTCATAGAAACATCACATTTGTAGCGAGTACTGTAATGTGCTGTATACTACACTAGTGTAGCCTGGACTTATATTTTCAGTCCTGTATGTATGTAGTACACTAGCCTAGCCTAGGCTTTTTTCTATATGGATCTTCTTTCCATTTTTCCAAATGTAATGGATGGATGTTGAAAAAAATAAATTCATTCAAGGTAGAAATATGGGAGCCCCAGCACTGCCAATACTTTGGCGAATGCTATTTGCTTCTCCCCGTCCGTATGTGTCATAGCCAGCAGCCAATCACAACCAAGGTTAAATGAATAGGGTGTTCTGATTGGTCAGACTTGTTCCTCCTAATGCTCATATTTTATAATACCGGGGATATCCGCAGAAAAACAATCTAAATTGACCTATTCTACATAAAAATCCGCAAATACCCGGGGACGTGAAATGTCAACCGCGATGTAGCGGGGGATTACTGCAATTATGAGTCTTTGTGTTTTCCTAAGCTTAAAACGAGCCCTTTATATCTACACAGGGAGCGGGCCCACCTCTACGGAGCCGCCATGTTGCGCCACGACGGTATCCCAGAAAGGACAAAATGTCGAAAGAACGCCTTCCATGCTTCACTTGCTGTTCAAGAGTTGAAGCTGAAAGACAGGACGCACTCGTGGTGTCGTGCGTTCATGGGCGACATCTAGGTGAGAGTGATGCCGACACAGGGCAGAGGCTCACCACTACATTCAACACTTTTTTGCCACATTTTTCAACTTGGTGTTCTATTTATTGTATGATATCACAGGAACCCTCATGTAGGGCTGGGCGATATATCCATAAATTATCATTATCGTGATATGACTCTTCATATCATCCGTCAACTGAATATCATGAGTATTGTGATTTATCAAAAATATCAGCTTTCCTCTCGAAATGAACAGGAAGCCGTAGTATTTTTATCCCCCATGAAGACGTCAGTGAAGAAGCTGTGTGATGTAGCATGATACGTAGGATTAGCTTAAAAAATATTAGGACTATTATGGTACAAACTTACTGAACGCACAAGAGCTCGTGAGAGCATGTGCTGAACGTTCTTTTGTCTCTGAAGATTACTTTGAAAGGATAATATATATTCTTTTATTAATTTATATATCATCTATGGATATCGGATGCAACAGACAAAATCCGCTGGTCTGAAGACATAATCCGTTAGCCAGAATGTCCTGTATGAAAATTTAAAAATCCCGGGTGTTGCGAACTGAATCCAGTAGTTCAGCAATTGTCCGCTAGGTGGCAGTGGCGTGCATACGTGCTACTAGTAGCTTCCAAGCGTCGGTTGAGCTGTGGTCGTTGTTGTCGAAGCTGTACTGTTTTTTCGGCGATTATTTGGTGTTTTTCACCTCAATGTTTTCTCAATGTACTTCCCTATTTGTGTTGGTCGTTACGCTGCTTGTCATGTGTCCAGTACTTGCGGAGTTACTTTTATGGACCTTAGTGGTGTTTTTCCTTGGATTTCCATTATTTTAACCCCCCCCCCACACTAAAACACTTCACTATTCAAGTCAACGGAGAACCTCTCCCCAATTAGTCCGTTAATGAGAGGATCAACTGTGTGTGTGTGTGTGTGTGTGTGTGTATGTATGTGTGTGTGTATATATATATATATATATATGATATCGTTATCATGGAAATGCTAGAAAATATCACGGTATCAATTTTATGTCATATCGCCCAGCCCTATCCTCATGTGATTGGTCAGGTAATGATTTTTTTTGATGCATGTGAAATTTCACAAGAAACAAAAACGCACCCAAGTTTGTTCTCATTGGACTGAATTTTGTTCTTGGTGTGTGAAGAGTAATACGAACATGTGTATTTAACGATCTGTGTGGTAACCACTCTTTCCAATTGTAGGGAACGTAAAAGCATCTCAGGACACATCAGAACAGAAGAAGCTTGGATCAGGGTCCGCTCCTGTCGGCCAAGAACAGGAATCTGAGGCCACGGTGAGATCAAGCTTTTCCTGCCACGCAGTTGATTTTTGTTGCAGGTGTTTTTAAGATTATCCCACATAAACTCTTGGTGTTCTCAGGACTTGTACGGAGTGTACGCATGAAACCCTGTAACGTACCCAAGTGGAGAACGATCTGACGCCGGTAATTCTGGGTTAAACACATCACATGATATTAGATTCAGAATTGGGCTTGGCGTAACATCAGAGAGCATGAAAGGGGTAATCAGGATTTCACGAACGGGCATAAACACTGGCTTATCGCTAACAACAAACACATTTGCATTCTGTAATTACGTTTGCAGTTCACGAAAGGACTCGGTATTAACAGAACAAAAGACTTACAGCCCTTGAGTTTCGCATGGAGGTCGAGCTGCTTCCCAGGTAATTATTCTGATATAAAAAAGTTTAAAAAAAAAAGTGCATAAAACGAGGCTTTCTGTCATCTTTATCACCTTTGCGACGGGGTTCGTAGGAGCTGGTCTGGCTCAGGTTGATAGCGCTTCTGTTAAATGTTTACGCCATTATAAGGTCAGGGTGATGGCGCACAGCTAATTCGACTTTCAGATGAAAGGCTGGAGAGGGTCTGATGGCGAGTTTACACGCTCCTGATCAGCGTTTAACGAAACAGAAACAAGCACTCGCCTGTTATCGTGGCGACCATGCTTACTGTAGATCCTGCAATTACATTTCAAAACAGAAATCTCAAGCATTCAATATTTACCACAGTTGCACTACTTACTGAGACTGCACTCTCCGTGTAGTTTATAGATTCACGCAGCTGACCGATCTTTTCTCGTTAAAGGAAACGAAGCAAACGTGAAACATACGTACAATGTGTCCCGTTATAGTCGCGTTTAAGCTAATGTCATGGAACGTCTCCTAGACAAGCAACTGTAAAGTGTAATTCCTTCACCAGGCTCTTTATTTAGTTCATTTTTTTAATTCTGTCTCGGAAGTTAACAAGTAAAACAAGACGTAAACGGGAATCGTTCACACAACCTTGTGGGCTAAGTGAATTGCATGTAGTGCCTCTCCATCGTTAGACATGTAAGATATAGATTAAAGTACCGGTAATGCGAATTAAAACTGGACATCCAAGTTAGATAATAATAACAGGAGCATTGCAGGGTTTGGATTAACCTGCGAAATGTACAATTTGAAACTGTGAACAGGAAAAAGAAAAAGAACGAGTAATGGAAAGGTGAATTAAACAAAACAAAACAAACCTTGCATGAGGTGTTTTTTTTTTCCAGACGATTGGATAAAACGAGATTTCCCAAAATTGAAGGGGAACCATTTTTTTGCATTTACGTTACATGGCGTGAGGATCAATACACCAATCGCAGTTGTGTTTTGTCAAAATCTTCAAAAAATATCCCTTCTAGTTTGCACAAAATTGCAATGGACCCAACTGCCGAGTGGTTTCATTCGGTTTCCATTTCGTTCTGATCTCGTTTCTTTCTCTTTTTTTCCCTGCTCTAATATCTACATTATGAGACACTCTACTGATACAAAAGCAGTTAAACTGTACTTCTTCTTCTCAAATCTTGAACCATTATAATGAGTTCATCACGGAAACAGACGCCACTCGGGCGGCATGGTGGTGCGATGGTTAGCGCGGTCACCTCACAGCAAGACCGCCGTGGGTTCGATTCCCGGGGTCGACCTGGGCGCCTTTCTGTGTGGAGTTTCCATGTTCTCCCTGTGTCTGTGTGGGTTTCCTCCAGGTACTCCGGTTTCCTTCCACATTCCAAAGACATGCACAGAGGGGATTAGGCTAACTGGCTACTAACCACTCATCACTGACAAACTCACTTCTGTATTCGTTCTTCCTTGGACAGTCCCTATTATAGTGTGGGTTGTGTGACAGTGGAGGTCAAAAACTCCTCAGTGCCTTGAGAAACTAAAGATAAGCTGAACTTTACACTTTCCATGACAGAGGAAGGGAGGAAGGCAGGGAGGAGGAGAGAAGAGGACGGGGAGACAGGAGGATCTAATACGGCGATTTCTGCTGTCTGAGACACTCGTCCTTGTGGCTCTGTTCTTGGAGAGAGAGAGATATAGGCGGGGGAAAAAGTAGTTTTCAGAGGCAGAAAGAAGGAAAGTTGGCAGACTGTCTATGTCTATGTACTCCGGTCAAGGACGTGGGACATCTTTAAGATTTCAGGACAAAATGTCTAGACATGATAAATGGCTTTTTCTTGGCTTGCCGTTTGGACTGTGAGACCGAGAGGGATATAAAGGGATGGAAACGAATGAATTGAGATGAACAAGACAGTGAGTGGAAAGGTGTCGTAATGCTGATCAAGACATGAGCAAGATCCAAATATAAAACACTAAAAAAAATAAAAACTAATCATAATAATAATAATAATAAAAACCTCATTAACGATTGAAGCTTTCTGTTAATCCTCTGAATTATCCTTTTAAAATATAAACAGCTGCTTTAGTAAAAAGAAAAGAAAAGTGGAAGCATTGCGATTGGCACACAGCATGCTGGAGTCTTAAAAACGACTTAACAAGCACTCTGTGCAAAAGGAATAACCTTTATGATGTGTAAATCGGATGCTTGTGCATGTCTGGGAGAGTCGTTTGTAGTAGGCACGCTTCATCAGGAGGGTTTAATGGAGATGGAGTGATGGAGCGGTTTGTCGTTGTTCCAAGGTGCTGCGAGAGGACACCAAGAGAGTGGGAATGGGGACTGCGAGGAGGCGAGGCTTTTCCAGGTGAAATCTTCTACAACTAGACGTGTAATGATGCACTGGAGGGACAACTGGACTGAGGATACTGGCTTCACAAGTCCGTTCAGTTCATCTAAAATATCAGGAAGAAAAATTATTACTGGAAAGACTTGAATCAGAACCAGTGCAAAACAAAAAAATGCTTAAAAAATGTTTTGTAGAAAGATCTATCTATCTATCTATCTATCTATCTATCTATCTATCTATCTATCTATCTATCTATCTATCTATCTATCT
>JAQLOM010000019.1:10680330-10692640 GCA_030068315.1 Chrysichthys thysi
ACAACACAGCGCTCTCTGGTTGGTCGCCTCCCATCCAATAGTGTGTTGTGTACAATCTCACGTGGGCAAACTAGCTCTAGCGTTGTCATTACAAACGGAAAACAACCGTGAGACGGATGATTTAATTGGTGGAAATGGCGACGGGGAAAGAGGCACAAAACTCACAGTACCGGAGGAGCCGAGTGCTGAGCAGATGGACTCACAACAAACGACGCTACTGGACTGAGAATGCGCCGGTGAGATCACTTGTATCAGTCATAGCCAATCCTAATGCTCCTTCACAATCACATGACTAGTCCGCTTGATTTTATTATTTATATACTGTATATACAGTATATATGTATATTAAGGCTTTATAAATCACTTCCACTCTCTTAAACATGTCCTATGCTCTTAAACACTTACTACACTCTTAAAGAAATGTAATTTTAACAACATATAAAATCCTATATGCGTACTTACTGCCGGTGAGGCCACTTCCTGTTCACGAGTTGAAGCGGAAGTGGGCTACGAGCCCCTTTCGCTTTTGTCCACTGATGAAATACAGTGCGCATACTGTTTTATTTCGATTTAAATGTTGTTATTATAATGTTTGAATGAACATTTTTTTTAAAACGAAATTTTTTATTCCAGAGTCCCGCGAAAGCAAAAAAATTCCACGAATCAAAATTTGAAAATCCGCGATGGAGTGAATCCTCGAGAGGTGAACCGCGGTATTGCGGGGGACGACTGTAAGTGCTTTGGCTTATATAATATGACCATATGGATACTAAACCTACTCATGTCACTTAATACAAACTGGGAAATATGGGAAACAATCAAAACTCATTCTCCAAAGTCAAGAAACACTGTTTTCAGAAACGTCAGCTAGCCTTCCCATCACCACACACCTACCCAGCCAACAAAATATAAAATCAGCCCCAAACACAAACTGCCTGGCTTTTCTCAGCAGTCCAGGACGACGGTAATACCCAACATGCTGTCGAAAACGGTGCTTGAATAGATACAATGAGTTGAATGCCAGAGGAGAACAAGTTGCCGAAGCGCACCAGCCGTAACGAAACCCTTTTCATTAGCCGCTCACAGAAAACTCAATCTGGACACCTCGCTGTCACTGGAGCTCTGATTGGACAGAGTCCTGGCTTGGAGGATCATAGCAATTAAATCCAATATCCTCTGGACTATGTATCTGAATTAGCCTCTTAGCATCAACAGGCCCAATTACCCTTCTGTTTATCCTTCCAGCACAGCCCTGGGACTTGCCACCAACACCTGGCCATGTGTTTAGCTTCACCTATAATGAAAACGACACACCAGATGTGCATGTTGACCTCACTGGACTTTTTCAGGCAGCACGTTGGTACAGCAGGCAGTCTTGGTGCATTATGGCTCCAGGTTCAATCATGGTTCCTTAAAGGTTCTCCACCTCCAGGGTGGATCAGCGATTCTAATTTGCCCTAAAGACTGAAAAAGTGTGTACATGGTGCCAGGAAATGGACTGGGATTACATCCAAAGGGCATTTCCAGTATCATTTCAAACATGACCTTGAGCAGGATCAAATGGTTACAGAAGCCCAATTCACTTTAATACTGTACATCACTGGCTTGCTATTATCCCCGTGTCCCATATATATTAAGGACATAAAAAGCTTTTCCCTGTGATCTAGGGTGGATTCTTATCAGTATAGGCTCCAGGTCTGCCATAATCCTGACCAGGATAAACCGGTATCTATGAAGTTGAATAAATGAATGATTGAAAAGAGCTTCCCGTTAGTAAGTACAGCGATTAGTATTCAGAGTCGATCGCTAGGAAAACAGTTATATATTTCTTATGGACTACGCCACCGCGCTGCATTTATCCGAAAGCCGTGTCTAGGCATTATTTCATGATATTATAATCCAGTTGTGGAGAAATGCAATAAATTTGAGTTCACTCCTGTTGTCAAAGAAACCCTCTTGCCGATCTCAGAAAAGGAAGAATCACTTGTAAACAAATTAGAGCGTGCAGATAGATCAGCCTGCAGCTGAAAGAACGGCGATGAATAGAGGATCATTGATTGATAATTATGAATGCGCACCGCCGATAAATCCAGAGTGCGTGGAGCAGAGAGGCGGGTATATATATATATATATTTTGGTTTTTGTTTTATTTAACTTGTTTTCCCAGCTTGGAAGTCAGGAGTGGAGATGGAGAGGCTGTGCCCTCATTAAGGCCTCTCTGAAGATGAGTGAGGCTGATAAAACTATAAGACACTTCATCCTTCAGCATTAACTGGCAGCTCGGCGGATGGTGGCAGACAGTGCACTTTCATCAGGAGATGGACTGCCATTTTCATTCTGCAGGTTTCTGTTCCTGAGACACTGTAAATTCTTTATTTCTGACCCTCTGGCTGAAGTCTGGATTGAATGGGTTTCTCGGTAATAAGGGCAAAGAACTGGACATGAATCCATCCAAGACCTGGGTACCAATGTAATTTCAAACTATATTTAAAGAAAAAAAAAATCGATCAAACTGATGAATAAACCCTCAGGACTCATTGAGACAGTGTTGGATCAGTCGGCTCTACACCGTGCACCGTACGTAGTTTGGTGGTAGTTTATAGATTTAAATAAAAGCCGAGGAAGTTCTCCAAAACGGATGTGGCGTGCGCCAGGTTGACGTATACAGCAGCGCTTGTTGTTGATTCTCAATTCTGATTGTGATGACAGAAGGTGTTGATGAATTTCACACTTATTGATTTTACTCCAGTTTGGAGTCTCCAGGTTCGTCACTTTGTAAGAGTGAGTAAGCTCCCCGCCATGGGACTATCGCCAGAAAAGAAAACTTTGTGTTTTCTGATATTTTTTTCGGCCTCCGTTTGTTGGATTTATTTTCAGAATGTAAATTAGAACAAGATCTCGTTTGGTTTCTTAGATGTTCCTCAACATTGCTCACTCATCTTCTGCCACTTGATCCTGTTCAGGAACCTGGAGCCGATCCCAGCTGACTTCGGGTGAGAGGCGGGGGACACCCTGGGCAGGTCGCCAATCCACCGCAGGGCGACGCCCAGAGACAGACAGGTATTCACACCTACAGGCAATTTAGAGTAGCTAATTAGCCGAATCCCCTCTGTGCATGTCTTTGGATTTGGGAGGAAACCGGAGTACCCGGAGGAAACCCACGCAGACACAAGGAGAACACGCACATGCCACACATCTGGATCGAACCCAGGACCTTCTCGCTGTGAGGCGACAGTGCTAACCACCCCACCGCACCACCCCACCATGCCGCCCTTCGCAAAATGCCGTTAGTCCACGCCTTTCCTTCCCCTCCTTGATTATTTTCCTATAACCACACCCACCTCCGCCCCAAGCATTATATTCCTTACCGAGTTTCAGTATATTCGAACAACCCGTGTCCTGTATTGTCACTGAACACAATTCAGCAATACGTGCCTTTTTTTGGAACGATAAACCTGTGCACACGAGGGAAAAAAACCCCCTCCTTGCTTCATTTGATCACAAAGCATTACTAAGTTTTAATATCTTTACATGTCGGAACCGTGTGTCGATTCTCAAGTTTATCGTTCTCGTGTGTTTATCAACACAAAGCCTTCAAGGGGATCAATAGATTGATGAGGAGCAAATTGAGGAGCAAAAACTAAATTAACAGCCAGACACTGATCGATAAATTGCAGGAAGGTCTTATTGACTCCTTTTGCGAAAAAAAGGGGGAAAGAAAGGCCCAAAAAAATAACACATCTAGATTTTGGCATTATTCTATAACGCAGTATATCATGTGTCTTCTCTGTCTCGCTTTTTTCCCCTCTCTCCTCATGTCCCTAGCTCTTTCTCTGTCTCTCCATCACAGTAGAGGACACAGTCCAGTACACTAGAACAAGGCCACACACTATTACAGTTGAGAAATGGGTCTTATATTGGTAGAGAGATGTGGGAGTATTCAGGCTCGCCATCCATCTGTCTCACTCTGTATGTTATGCAGGATGATAGCGCCGCGTTCAGTTGGGCGCGCTCGTCTGTCAAAGTCCCCTCTCTGAAGTGAAGGACAGGAGGTATTAATGTACAGCTGTAGCTAGAGGGTACTCGGAGTCAGTGCCGTGAAGCTATTCTACAGGCAAACATGGCAATTTGTACACTTTGAGTGTCCAGGAACACAAGAGGTAACGAAGCATTTCCGTCTCCTGTCCTAGCCGGAGTGGTCTCTTCCCGGACGCCACACACCCCCAAAGCAATCACAGAATAGATGGATGAGGATGAAAATGATTATAAATCAGACTTTATGGTCTTCACAGCCCGACACATTGAGACCGCATACTTTGACACCATCATCAAAACAGCAAATCAGGGAACATCTTTTGGAAAAATGCAAATGGCTCGTCTCTCCAATACAGTTCTCAATACAGAGATACAGGTAGTCCTCAAGTTACGATGGAGATGCGTTCCGCCACACGCATCGTAAGACGAACATATCGTATGTCGAACCACTGTGTTGAACCACTTAGCCAGGCTTAGGTACAGTATCTCAGCTTAGCTTAGCTTAGCCTAGCCTACCCAGGAGTCTTTTCCTGTAGAAGACATACTTTTGAATTAAAATTAGCTCTTGAAGCACAGAAAAAACCCACACTAATGCACTGTACAGTACACCGATACACAAGGGAACTCTGAGTTGCGGGAGAGAGTGAGGCATCGCGCGAGGCGAGTGATCCAGGCGTCATCCGTGTACTTCTGGGTGTCGTCCGAACGTCCGCGTATGCCATACACCGTTACGCTGGCCTGCCAGCGATGCCTGCCTGTGAATTTTAAGTATTTTCCAAATATTTGACTCTTTTTTTAGCGGATCGCAAACGTCATCGTTATTTCGAAAAATTGTAAGTCGGGCCATCGTAACTCGGGGAGCAGATGCATTAGAGTAAATTTGGCATGACACAACAAAACAGACCTTCTTGCTGTGAGGCGACAGTGCTACCCATTGAACGACCATGCCCCCCTTCACAACATGCTGTTATGCCACTTCTTTCCTTCACATCCCTGGTTATTTTCCTATAACCACACCTTCCCACCCTGTCCCATCTCTGTGCATGTCTTTGGACTGTGGGAAGAAACCAGAGTACCTGGAGGAAACCCACACGGACAACATGCAAACTCTACATGGACGGGCACCCAGGTCAACCCCGGGGATCGAACCCAGGCCGTTCTTGTTGCGAGGCGACAGTGGTAACCACTACGCCACCATGTTGCCCCCAAGTACAACAACAAACGATTAAAAATATCACTCATTTCTAAACAGAATATTAAATTTGCTGGAAAAGTGCTGTGATACAAGCTGAATGACGTACTTCTGCCTGTGTTGGTAAATATAAATAATACCCTTCAGCACTATGGCGCTTTGTAACTGTCAGAGGAAAAGCTGGAACTTTAATATTTCTGACATGAAACATCTTCAAGACGGAGGGCTGGGCATTTTCTCTGTGTGTTGTCTAATTAACTTCAAGCGCAACAAGAAGACCAGCGCGTCATAGGTGTAATAACACGAGCAATAACAGGAGCTGAAATGTTTTACGGACATGTCTCTTGTCAGTCAAGCGGGGTTTAGGCGGACACACGCGCAGGCTGGAGTCAGACGTAAAATCCATAATGAGGTCATTTATACTGGTTACCAATACAGCAGGCAGAATCTTAAACGACGGCAGGCAAGGTAAACTGATCGGCGAACAACACTACACAGGACCAGACGAAATGCGTAAATCAATGATATCGAGCACAAAGTTAAAACCAGAAAGCATGCGCTAAATAAAAACAAGTCTTGGAAAGGAAATACACATGAAGAGGCAAACAATGCTTCGCCAGGAGCTGAGTCCAAACATCGTTGTTAAATAGCCTTCCGGGTGAGGGTTGACACCTGAGCCCAATCAGAGCTCAGGCGAACTCCAAGGCGGGAAGTCGGCCATCTTGTTTTGTCCCAAGGCCTCCTGGGAATTTGAGTCCATGCACAGCTCTCCATGACATCTCTACGACAAGTAAACATGAACAAAAGCGAAAATTGTTCAATTTTGCAAAAATCCCGTGTTGCAGCGTGGGGAAATTGCTTTGTTCCTATTGTTGATTGTTTTCCTAGAAGAGCACTCCCTGTAAGTTTTATTGCTTATTTTTCCCCACCTCGACTACATTATTATTATTTCCCCCTGAGGGACCATGTGATGACTTCTCATTCAAAGGTTAACTACGAAAGAAATGAAACTCCTTGTTAATGACTAGCTTTGAACTCTTCAGACTGCACAAGTTCACGTTTCTAATTCACAGAAATTACATTACGTTAGTGCAATTTGGCAGACATCCTTATCCAGAGCCACTTACATCTGGCTCATTTTGTACAACTGAGCAGTTGATGGATAAGGGCCTTGCTCAAGGGCCCAGCAGAGGCAGCTTGGCGGAGCTGGGATGGATGTGAACACACGACTTTCCGATGAGTAGTCCAATGTCTTAACCCCTGAGCTGCCACTATCTGAGGAACGAATTTACGGTGCTAGAGCTCATACACCCATATATTCAGTTTTCACGTTGAGCTTTGTAAGCATAGTGCATTTTCAACAAGATTTAAAGAACATTTTCCCATAATTCCATTCTCACAGTTTTTTTTATTTTTTTTTATTTTATTTTTTTTATTTAAACAAACAGACCACGCAACTGTGAGTCCACAAATCCCTCTGAACTATTACTCATCTTAGAAAGTGTAGCTTTTGACATTTACTGGACACCGTAAATGCTCCAGATGCAATAATATCATTGTTTATGCTCTTGCTTCTGGATGGTGCAGACACAGGGCCATGATTAATGAAGTTAACAGCATTATGTTCAGCCTCCTCCGCTGTCTTACCAAGTCACCGCTGCAAATCTGGCAACGTCTAGGATTTGGAGCACCCGTAAGAGCTCTTAGAACAATGAAATGAATGTTTTTTAACAATACTTCCAAAGCTGTGTCTGCAATTTTCTAGGAAAAAAAAAAAAAACCCTCAACGTTGCCCTTGAAGCCAACATTAGGCACACCTAACAATCTGGCCCAAACCGAGTTTCATCCCGATTATTCAACTGCAGCGCAGCGATTAGAATTCACTACGCTGGCTCTTTTTCCGAGACACGGAATCGAATAAATCACGCCTCTTCCGAGTGACAGATGGAGCAGCGAAGTCACGTCTCTTTCCTTGTAATTTTACACACGTTTTCTCTGTCATTCCGAAAGCAATCTGCTCTGAATCCGAGTCGCGTAAAAAGATGCAATTTGTAAAACCGCGTCCTTCTCCGCTGTGAACGCAGAAACAGAGACATGCATACATATGTATCGTTACTTCATATACAGCATGCTAATCCCCTGACTAAGCCGATGACAGCATCAGGATGGGAGAACGGCGTACGAGGAGGAATTCCCTGAACCCGCATGAAGTGGTGGAAAATTCAGTACCCCAGGCAGCGCTTGTAGACTTTTCTTGAAAATTTCTGAGGAGAGACTAAAGCGCCCACAGTTGTTCATTAACAAACAAGCTAACTATATTGTTACACGGGACTGGCCAAGAATTAAGCCAAGCCAACAAAGAACCGAAATTTCCTGTCATGTCAGCACCAGTATGCGTCCTACAAACATGACCAACAAAGACTACAAGACCAAAACACTCCCACATTCACGTTTAGCATATTTTGGGTGCTCACACCACAACTGTCTCACTGCTCATGCTACATAAGGACTCAGTGACTGCACAATGGCTGCAAAGTATACACTCAGTGGTCCGTCCCTGTCCCTGCCAAACCTTGTTCGTTGTCTTGTTAATTATCTGGTCCTTGTTTTTGTTTACTGGTTTTCTGATTATCGCCTTCGCGCTTTCACCTCGTCTGCTCATCGCCTGATTTCTGCCCGGTCACCAGTTCTGATTTTGTTCCTGCCATGTTGGGTTTGATCGCCAGCTTTAATAATGCCATGTTTCGCCTGCGTTTGCGTCTCTACACCGGCTTCCTGACGTCCCGCCAGATTTATAAAAGTTTCCGAAGTGTTGATTTTCTTTAAAGTCCCCTGACTACGATCGTGCCTAAAGTGCTAAGCTTGTAAAACTTCCATGTAGTGACGCCCACAAAACTCCATAAAAGGTCACGCGCACAGACAGCCGGGAGACGTAATGAATGATCAGGGTAAAGGTTGGAAATCAGACGTGGAAGTTATTCTGACTCAAAATGGACAATGCGTTGACTATTTAAGTTATATTATGTGTACATGATAGCTAGGTCTTTTTTTTCGCTATCCTGACACACTACACTTGCACAGGAGTTCAGCAATAAAAATGGACATGTTTATGAAAAAAATAAATAAATAAATGCAATAAAATATGTCTCCAGCCGTCTGCCGTCGCCTTGCATCATCGAGACTAGGTCTGACTCAGGGAAACAAAGAAACAGGGTTGCGTAAACAGAGTTCCCAGACATTTCTTTGCGTGCACTGAAAATGCAGGTTCTTTTTTACAAACTCCTAAAGCTGGATTAAATCCATGCATGGTTTGATGCTGGATGTGGTAGAGGAAATGAGAGGCACTTATTCAAACATTCCTGACTTGAAAAGCTGTGTCAAGAATTCCAAGCCCAAGCTTTCCCATCGGACTGGTCCATCAGTGCGTGGAATATTCTTTTGCTATTCCTTGATTATTTTGGTGTTAAATATGATTGTTGGTGGTTAAATGTGATCAAATGCCCAAATGTTAGAGATCATGGATGGACTGATGGAAAGCTTGGAGTCACGGGAAATACTGTACATAAGGTCCATTTGGGGTTATTTGCCCAAAGAATTTGGGAATGCTTTTGCCCTAATCCTCTGACACTAGCACTTTGGCTCTACGGTTGGCGTTTTAGAGATTAAAAGTTCGGGGTTTCTTTGAATATTTATCTGTCACTCTGTGTATGAAAATCGGGTAAAAGTTTCAATAATGAAATAAAATCACAAGCTGTCACCTGTAAACGTTTGCCGAAATGTACCTATCACATCTGAAAAGCATTACAGAAGTAAAGATTGCTGCAGGCTTGGCTAAGCCAAAACACAAAGTCAAGTCAAAAGCCAGAGGGCGTTCATTTATTTAAAGAGGAAAACCAGTTTCGGTTACTCCAGTGGATCGACACGCTCCATACCACTCAGGAAACTACTAGTGTTTTGAAGGCATCAGTTCGTGACAGGCACCATGGGAACGTGGAGCCATGTGCATATTGTGGAAGAAAACAAAATCCACCGAGCATATACCTGTATATATATATATATATATATATTAGACGGTGTCCCTTTTCCTGACTACATGGACTATCGGCTCACAAACTTGAACTGAAACTCTTCGGAGACTCTGTTCACGACCCGAATCAGTGTTTCCCACTGAAATGAATGTAGCATGCTTTTAAAGTGTATTATGGGTTTATGTGTGGCAATAAAACATAGAATAAAATTAAAATAACCCTAATTATAGAAAAATAAAACTACCTGAAACAAACAGATGATATAATGCACATTACCTTTGCGGTGGATACGTAGTTACTGGCGTAAGTGGACGGTGGTGGAGGGATATGGTGATATGGGTTCACTTTCTTGGGACCCATAATGCAGGTTATAGTGCAGAAATGCAGAAAAACACAACAGAAAAATGCATTGAACACGTTCACACCACGAGTGCTTGACGGGAACTGAATGTTTGTGCCATGAAGCGTGGGTTGGTTGGATGTGTAGGCCGGTCGAGGCTTTGTTCATCGGTCGGAACAAAATCTGTTCAGGAATTTAATTCGTACGTCGATTTGTTCGCCATCCAATGCGTTCGTGGGCCGAGGCTCCGCTGTACTTCCTTAACGCAACGGAACACCCCATGATTGGCGTGATCTATGTAAAACGACGTATTTAAAGAAAAAACTAATGGTTTTTCTTTGCGTAGCGCTTGGAAGTACTGGTCGTAATTATCAATGTGTAATATACTGTATTAAGATTAAGCCATATTGGGTGTTGCCTGTTTCACCAAGGAAACATAAGAGGAATGACGAAGCACTGAGTTTCCAGCAAATAATGAGGCTTTAACCCATGAGAACCCAGACCCAGTTGACCTTAAAGGAAAATTAAAAAGACCAAATGGACCTCATGGAAGACGTTTCTGCACTTTTTCTTTACGTTCAACCGCCAAAGTTCCCCATATGTCGGTTAGAAGTGAAGGATAAATCTTTCTCAGGAGCTTTCCAGACCATTTAAAGAGTGTGTGACATACATGTCACCATGAGCTCTTACGGGTTGAATTCAGCTTTTCTTTGCTCATTTCGGTTAACGTTCCTGGATTTATTTTGATTTCGAACAAAATGTCAATGTAAATCTCTTTTGTTACTGCAAACTGCCGCATGAAGCTAGCCAGCTAAACGTGACGTGAGGCTCGCACCCAGGTTTATCCGGAGCAGGCAAATTTTCCTCTCGTCAGCTCCACTGTGATGTGCATGCAGCATCACCCCATCACTGTCTGATCCTTCAGCGTTGTCATGTCCTTCGGGATCTTCATCTTCTTCTGTCGTGAAACGATAGGAGTTCAGGCCCCGGATGTCCACGTTAATCACGTCGGCCCCTTTGGAAGCAGGACACAATGGGCTCATAATGGAGAAAGGAATGAGCGAGAAGCATAAAATTAGAGATCCTAAGTGAAGAGCAGTAGCTTGCACATGCAGCCTGACAGTGGACAAACTGTGGGGGAAGTAAATGAAAGCGTAAATGTAAATGAAGCATGGCAAGTTTCCGTTTCCTGGGAGAGAAAATAAAATGATGCATGCGTGTGATGATGGCATAGCATGTAAGGCAACCGGAAAGAGTTCAGACATGACCGTGGGTTCTGTTCATGAGGTTTGTGAAAGAAAACCTTTTAGGAGCTTTCTCCGAATGATGTCTGAAACTTAAATGTGAATTAATGCAAAATATGAAATTCAAGAGAGGAAATATTAAGGGTAAGTGTTCACATACTGTTTTTTGACTCGCAGAAAGGATTTGGCAGGGTGCTGGAGAGCGCTTCGGGCCAGAGTCCAGGTAGTGGGGTGGTTTTTTTTTTTGTTTTGTTTTTGGCAGAAACTGAAATGTTGGCTTCATCCGAGCACTTCATGAAAAAGCTGCAAGTTGGCTGTGTTTCCTTGGCAACAAGATCTTGAAAACATGTCACCACTAACCACCACCATATGATTGGTTGCCTGAAAAGCAGAAACAGTGCCGACACTGGTATCTTTCTGGAAATTTCACAAATGTTCAACTTTTAGTGCTTTAAGATGGGCCACATCTTAAAGAATTAAAGCATCTTAAAGCACTTCTCTAGGAAAAAACTCCTAGACGAACACGCACTCTTGTTCGAACAACCATTATTTTGAAATACCGACCGGTAATTTCAAGAAATGTGTAAAAATGGCGATTAAACCCCAAAACAGACAAAATAATCAGATTCTAACTTGATGGTTTTTTTTGTCTCTCACACAATTCTCGAGTCAGGCGTCAACGTCTGGTTTTGCCCTTCAGTAAGAAATGCGTTATTTCAAATCGATATGTGGTGTCCTATGGATGACTTTTCAGCACAGATGTGTCACGTACTTCAAGATGGCAAAAATCTGGCAATTTCTTAGCAAAACCAGCTTCCGTCCAAAAAATTACACAGCGACGAATTAAGGATGCATGTTTAGCATTGAGAAAAAGTACCATATTTTCCAGACTATAAGCCGCTACTTTTTTCCCACGCTTTGAACCCTGCGATTTATACACCAATGTGGCTTATGTATAGATTTTTCTTCACTAACTGCCATCAGGGGGTGTTAAAACGTGAAAGACGCACCAGATCAATGCATTACTGGTAGTTTTTGGCACTTGACGCAAGAAGCATGACACGCACATTAAGGTATGTGAATAAACATTTATAAAAACTTTCTTGTGTAAATATCTCATTTCACAACGTATACAGTGGTACCTTGAGACACAAGTTTAATTCGTTTCGTGACGGAGCTCGTAATTCAAATTACTCGTATATCAAATCAATCTGATTTTTGCGCTTTCCTCACGTTCATCTGCAGGGTTTTCAATAAAAACCTGTCCAATGAGGTTTGTTTCATCCTCCCTTTCTGAATGGTTCTGAAATGCATTAGGGCACGTGGCATTAAATAGCGCCGTCGCACGCCCAGTTGTAACTTTTTCAGGGTGTTTCGTTTGAATAAACACTGAGAGTAAGGATTTAACTTCATCATTAATCTTATCAATCATTAATTTTAATGCTCTTGGGTGGCGTTATAGCCTTTATCG
>JAQLOM010000019.1:10741123-10763032 GCA_030068315.1 Chrysichthys thysi
CACACACACACACACACACACACACACACACACACACACACACACACACACACACACACACACACACACAGAACAGTAAGCTCTCACCCTTGTGCCTCTCCCATGGCTCGGTTTTCCACCTTCAGCTCACACTCCTTAATCATGGAGCTGAGAATAACCTGGCGGAGAGACGAGAACAGAGCGGCAGAGTAAAATTAGAGCGCTGCTGGGAACTCCGACACCATGTGGCCTGGGCGTTAGTGACACATCAGCCGGGCATTAGTAGGCAAATTAGGGAGGGGGGAGACTGTACGCATGTAACATACAATAATCTGAAGACAATTCGGGTCACACGACAGTGAGGTTTATTAAAACGCAACACACAAGACTTGTAGGACAGCCTGGGAGTTAAAGGAATAGTTTAAAGTATGCTTTAGCAAAGTTTCGTTCCGGTTTAGAGAATACAGGAGGTCGTACTGCGTCCTTTACCACCTCAGCCTCATCTGTGTGGCATCCCAAAAGAAAGGGAGTTTGCGCAAGACAAATTCGGGGTTTTAGAAATAGCTTAAATGTTTGATATTAGGACACCTCAAACACTTTAGATTTAAAATCAAGAACATTCAAGAAGATTTAATTCCAAAAAATAAATAATTATTAAAAATATCTTTTTTTTTTTTTTAATTCCCAGGACAGATTTTATAGTTTAGAAAGAACTCAAACTGTGGTACAATAATCCCTCGGGAAAAATCCGCAATACGTGGATGTGACCCCAAAATGCTTTAAAAAAATGTTTTTTTTTTTTAATAGTTGAAGCCCTAAATGATCCTCCCACACTCTCTAAACACTTTCTAGACACAATTAAACACAAAGAAAACATTTGCGAGCATACAGAGAGGTGAATTTTGTGTCGAATTCATAGAAACATCACATTTATAGCGAGTACTGTAATGTGCTATATACTACACTAGCGTAGCCTGGACTTATATTTTAGGTACTGTATGTATGTATACTTCATGTACACTACTATGTATACTATTGTTTATGTACACTAGCCCAGCCTAGGCTTCTTTCCTATATTGTATAATACTGTAATGAAGAACCACTTGCTACAGACTGACATGCTGTGTAATATCGGGGAAAATCCACAAAATAAATAAATAAAATTCTCAATATAAATCCGCGAATAGCCAGGGACGCGAAATGTGAACCACGATATAGTGGGGGGAGGGGATTACTGTAGTTTGGTAGCAGGTGTAGCTACAGCTCGTCCTACCTCATGTTCTGGAGAAAGATGCTCCATGTCTGTTCTCAGGCACCTCAGACCAGGAAGAAAATAATTTACCATGATCTCTTCAGAAATGACTATGACATGACAAGTTAAGAAAATTACTGGAGAACAATGCAAAATTCAT
This sequence comes from Chrysichthys thysi, assembly GCA_030068315.1. Classification (NCBI taxonomy): domain Eukaryota; kingdom Metazoa; phylum Chordata; class Actinopteri; order Siluriformes; family Claroteidae; genus Chrysichthys; species Chrysichthys thysi. Next base: position 10,742,515 of record JAQLOM010000019.1, read on the forward strand.
TTCCATTTTTTTTTTCTGGCCTTTTTGCCTTTTTATTTTTCAGATAGGACAGTAGAGATTCTGACAGGAAGTGAGTGGGAGAGAGAAACAGGGGGGGAATCGGGAAATGACCGCGGGTCAGAATCGAACCCGGGTCCCCGGATTTGCAACACGGTGCCCCAGCCAGTCCATTCATTGCATTTCAAAAACAAAATGATATGGCTTGAATAATATATTGTATTGTTATATAAATGTGATGTAAAAGTAACTGGACTTGATATTAGCATTCATCCTACTAGTGCTATTTATTTTGCACTGGTGATTCATGGTTCTATGTGCACAAACCCATGCTTTCTTCTACAATCGTCTTTAGACGGAGTCGAAATTCACTTGTTAATTTATGGACCGACAGTTGTTAATTTAATGGCCACTACAAAGAATCAGCAATAGAATCTGTGACGTTTCAGATTTTTGACATACGTGTCAACAGGTTTTTCCAAGAACTCTGCATTTTGAATGCTGCACTCGCATCCGGACCACGGTTCGCCCCTTGACGACCCCGGCCTTAGATGATAACCAGTTTGTTTAGATTAATATTCAATACTTTTAAGCATACCCAAACCCAAGCAAAAAAAAAAAGAAATCCAAACGACCAGGTGGTCTTTATGAAAGCAGCAGATCCTTTTGGTCTGCGTTGAAGGAGGGTCTCATAAACCAGCTGAAGAATACAAGATGATCCTGCCTTGAACCACCACACAACAGAACCTACAGATCTCCCACACACGGGCCTCTGTGGTTAAGAGTCAGCCGTGTGACAGAACCAGTGAAGCGGAAAGAAACCGAAAAAAAAGCACAGGAAAGATATATATCTACATAATCGAACAGATAAATAGATGGGAAATCAACCAGACGAAGATGTAAATGCTATGAAAAGTGAGAAAATGAGACAAGAAAAGAAGAAAAAATTAAATAAACACCTACACATAGGCATGTGTGCTGGGAAACCAGAGCAGTGGGCCGATCCCCAGGCTCTCGCTGCCCACCGCAACATCAGAGAGCGGGTAGCGCAGCGTTTCAACCATCCACCCTGCAATTTGCCATCCATAAATGGCTGAGGTTTATTTGCTTTCGTTCCCTGCCAGTGTGACACGTAAACATTTTGAGAACGACGAAAAGCTTGGAAGAGGAGAAAGGGCCGACGGAGAGAAAGACAAGGAGTGGAGAGAGAGACAGGCAAGAGATGCCGCGTCAGCCACAGAGCCTCGAGTCTATTTAAAATAGTTGAACAAGAATCAAAAACAATGAAGGAGCTAGTTAGAAGTTTTACAGGAAAGTCGAGTTGCGCGGAGGAAACGGTCCTGTGGGTGCCACATGTGAGTGTGACAAAAAGCGTACTACATCTGTAAAAGCTTTAAGGAAACCGTCGCTCCTGTTCCTGACTGTTGGAACTGTGGTTCTACTTACAGTCATTCATTTAGAGACGCTTTTATCCGGAGCGATTCCCAACGAGCCCAACATTAGCTCTCTGACGGTGTTGGGATTTGATCTCAAACCTTGGTAGTACCACGATATTATCGAGTAGAAATGGATATCATTAAAAAAAAAAATCTGAATATTCTTAAAAAAAAAATATTCCCGAATATTCCAATGATGACAGGACGGAAAAACGTTTTGAAAACACCAAAAGTTAATCTTGGCATACTTCCCATGTCTGTGTAATTCTGAAACCCCGACGCTCATCATCATGTTAATGTGACCTCTTATTGGGGATTGCAGTGCTCCAGGTAATATAGTGAACCCCCGCCTATCGCAGAGGTTACATTCTGGCACCCTCCCGTGACAGGTGAAATCCACGAAGTAGCGCAGTCACATTTATTTAATTTTATATATATTTATTAAGGCTTAATAAACCATTTCCACTCTCTTATTAACCTTTTCCACACTCTTATAAACATGTCCTATGCTCTTAAACACTTTCTACACTCTTAAACAGACGTCATTTTAACAACATAAAATTCTACATGCGTACTTACTGCCGGTGAGGTCACTTCCTGTTTACAGCCTGTTTACAAGCTCAAGCGGAAGTGGCGTACACCGCCACTGTGGTATTCATCCGCTGATGAAATACTGTGCATACTGTTTTATTTCGATTTAAATGTTCTTTTAATGTGTGAAATAACTTTTTTTTATTATATTTTTTATTTTATATTCCAGAGTCCCGCGAAAGCCAAAAAATTCCACGAATCAAAATTTGAAAATCCGCGAGTACTGAACTGCGATATTGCGGGGGTCCACTGTAATAAGCAAGCGATAACGTGCAATGACCATACCTTGATATCTCAAAATAACCGACAAAGCAGGGGCAAAAAAAAAAACCCTCCCAATGATCAGTATTTAAGTTCTTTAAAAACCCGTTCTCCATTAACAACTATGAATTATCCCATGACTCCAGTGAAACCAATAGGAAAGGCAGGTAGGATGTCTCCAGGCTAATTACAAAAATAATGTGTGCATCCCAGGAGTTTGAGAGAAGGTAAAGAAGTGCGAAATGGTTCACAGGTCAGAATCAGGCATGGGAAAAGGATACAGCAGCAGGACAGGGCACTGTAGGCCTCGAACAGCTGGCCTGCAATGTCCATGCGCTTGTTCTCCACCGTCTGCATGTTGTTACCCATGGCCAGCTTGTACAAATGCGGAAGGACGACTGTGAAGACAAGGACAGGTTGGGGGTGTTTACGGTTACCGCAGAGCTCAATAGTATTTTCTGCATAGAGATTCAGCACCAATGCAGGCTCTTAGAAGAAGTCATTGTGCTTACACTCGTCTCTGAACCTGGGCTCGGCGTTGGGGCCGACCCTGCCAAACGTCTTAATAATCTCCATGTGTAAGGAATGCTGGTCCTGATACAGCGGGTCTTCCAGAAAAGAAGCCAGCTGCGTTTTTACTCTTTCCAGCAACTGAAAAACACATGTGATGAAAACACCGGGATGACATCACGGCAGTTAAAAGGCATACACAATTCCTAAACCGGTACAACGCTATGGGTGACTTGAATTGGTTTGCGAGAGTCGAAATCAGGACCTACCTCTCTTTGTGTTACAGTCTCCATAATGGTTCCAAATGCAGGGATAGTGGAAATCCTTACAGAGCTGCAAGCATGAAAAAACCCCACAAAAAAAAAACAAACAAAAACACTCAGTATGGACTCGAAACAACCAACAACCCCCTAAACCCAATCAACATTAAACAAGCCACCAACCCAACACAACCACTGATCAGATAGATGTATGGAATATGTAGTAAGCAAGGATGGATTATGTCAGACGATCATGCCAATGACAAAATGGAAACTACAACACTGTTACAAGAAACCGTTAAAGAAATATAAATATATATTATGAATAAAAAAATAAATAAAATAAAATAATAATAATAAAAAAAAGACATCCAACCAAGAGAATGAAGACACAAGATATTGGTGTTAAAATATCTCATGGTTGGGTTTAACTCACAATTCGGGACCACTGCACAAGGTAATAAGGGCCGGGGCTACCCGCTTGTCAATTAAGGCTTCGTTCATGCCTCGAAGGATCAGCTGCAAACCGGGCAGATGCAAAAGAGAGACGGGGGCATCAAACACACACACGCGCGCACACACACACAGCCCAGGACCTAGCAGGGCAAGGATTTGGAGAAAGAGGGGCAGAAAGGGGAGGGAGGAAGGGATCTATGGTTTTGGACCCGAGAACTGGGGGCAAGCATGCCAGGAGCCACACGGACAGGCGGACAGATGTGTAGAACATGCTGCTGCTTCAAGCCAGTGGTGGTTAGCGATGATCATGCTAGGTGAAAGTGTTAGTACCACAAGTGTATGATACACTTAAACAAAAAATAAAATGTTAGTTCCTTCAAACCTGGGTTGTATCAGGGAAGCCCATGAGAAAGCCCAGACTGAGCAATTTATCAGAAATAAAAAGTTTTTTTAAGCAAAAAAATCTTGCAGATCATTACAAAATGTGATCTGACATCTGAGCCAATCTACTTACTTCTGAAGCAAATGCACAACTACTACAGATGTTTCCCAATACTGAAAAATCGCAGTTATAACCGAATTCTGTCCATAAATATTAACGCAAGATCCTTCGGTGAAAATATTTGCCAAATTTAATTTGTTGATCTGGAAATAGGTTTACTTTGTCAGAGGGAAAAATGTGTGGTTACAAGTTAGGAAAATCAACATGCCTGAGTAGACTCAGACGCCACAAAATCCTAAGACGGTGATATTCAAACTCTGGGAAAGAAGTTGAAGTAAGAAAACTTTTTCCATACAATTTTTTTTTCCTTCATATTTTAGGGTGTTGTTTAATTTTCTATACCAGTAGTTATGACCATAGTGTTGGCTCTAAGGCAAACCATAGGTTTATATTAATGCGCTCATTCTAATACGTTCCACGGGGAGTTGTGTGATGGACCTCCCATATAAACTGATTTTAAAATTAAACTAACAAAATCTCGCAGACGAAGTATATTTAACATTTTTGAACATTGGAGTCTCGCACATCTTCAGGACAGATGGCTTTTTTGCCTTGTCACATGACAAGCTGTATTTTCTGGGTTATTGACTTCAAGAATGGAAGGAGAGAAAAAAAAAAGAAAAAAAAAGGAGAGAGAAACGCTGTTTCTATAAAGCAAGTAATAACAGGAACTAACTTGTTTCGTGGACGTCCACAGGATTAAAAGCAATTTAGGTGCAAAAACATAAGATGCCAGGAAGTAAAAATACCTTCACGCAGTAGTATTTAATCGATTTCTAGATATTTTTAGTCTGTAGTCTTTACTTTCACTACAGGGAAACATGAAAATCTGTAAAAATATGCAGCTCATACACTTAAATTACTGTTCATGTGAGATTCGATGGCGAGACGAGGCCTGATTTAAGGCTTCCCAGGCAAAACCAAGGCCTGGAGGGAGGTGTGTGAGTGACGGAGGCAGGAGGAGACTTACATTTCAGGATCACTGGAGAGAGTGATAAGTGCCGGAACAACTCTCTGAGCTACAAGGGTTTCATTCACTCCCTTCACCAACAGCTGATTGGTCAGATCAGGGGTGATGTCACACAGGACGCATGGAAGGAGCGAGCAGAGAGTCATGGAACACCACAGGAGAGCGAGACAGAGAGAGCGAGAAAGAAAGAGAGAGAGAAATAGAGAGAGAGAGAATGAGCATGAAAGATAGGAGGAAAAAAGGGAGAGAAGAAGAAGAAGAAGACAAAAAAAAGAAAAACAACGGTAACAAAATAACCGCAGCGCTGACACACGCACAACATAACAATAACACAAAAGAAGTACATAGAAGGAGCTGACCACAGACTAATGAGAAACAAAAAAGGGTCAAATCAAAGAGATGTAAGAGGCCAGACCCTTGGCACTAGATTACAACAAACGAGAGCTGATTTACTCTTCACCTTTCAACTAGAATGATTTTTCCACAGGGAAATGTGGGGGAATGGAATGAGGACTTCTGCTAAAACCATTCAGAATGATATCAGCAAGCATGCAGCAGTGCACACACACACACACATACACACACACACGCACGCGCACACACACACACGTGCACGCACGCCTTAAGCTACGACAGTGTCGCACACTGCTAGACATTCAGTGAAGCGGCATGTACAGGGAGCACAATGCAACAGGGGGCACTAGAGGGGGATCAGCAAGGCATCATCTTTCAAATTCACATAATAATAATAATAATAATAATAATAATACAGTAGGGCCTTGGTTCACGAACGCCCCATTTCACGAACTAGTTTTACAAACAAATTTTTGCATGGTTCACGAACGATGCTTTGGGGTACGAATGCACACTACAGTACCCACAATCCCATGGAAGCACATGCTCAGTTGTGCACTTGGCGTAAACATTGTTCGGCAGAGTGCTGCGTTCAAAAACATTACTTTTTGTGCTTTTTTGCGTTACTGTGACACTTTTTGTTTAGTCCTCATTATGCCATCTAAGAAGGAGAAAAGTGTTAGTGATAGCAGCAGTAAGAAGCCTAAGCATGTTACTATTGAAGTAAAAAAGCGAATTTGTGTTTCCGACATCGCCAAGCAGTACGATACGGAGAAACCACCTAAACCACCTAAAAAGGTACAGAGAAGAGAAAAATCTCCCGAATCAGAGTTGCCCAGTGTTTTAATGGAAGGGGATTCCCCTTCGAAGGAAGAAGCAGCTTCCTCCTCTCCTCCATCATCCACCTGTGCCCAGCAACTATAAACAAGGTAAATTACAGTACTGTTTTTACAGTACAGATTTAATTTAGTGTTATTTGTCACTAATCAAGGATATTTTAATTTCATTCTATATTCTTCATCTAAAAAAAAACACTTAAAAACACCATATTTCTGAAGCTGGAATGGATTCAATGTATTTACATTCATTTCAATGGGAAAAATCGTTTTGGTTCGCGAACAATTTGGTCCGCAAACTAAATCCCGGAATGGATTAAGTTCGTGAACCAAGGCCCCACTGTAATAATACAGCAACATCATAACTTAATGCATTTAAACAACGATAAAACGAGTCATTTCAAATTACTGGGATTGACCCGAATACAAACAGGTTCTAGCTGCAATGTATACGTTTCATCTAAAAGAAATAAAAGGAAGACTGACCTCAAACATGCGCGCGGCAGTGCAGCGAACGAGTGCAGACGTATGGACCACGCCGTACCACAGCACGGTCAGCAGCAACTCATGGTAGGCCGGGTTCGCCCTAAATGCACAGACACGCAGGGAGAATCAGGAAGTTGTTCATGTGAGGCAGAGCAATTTTGAATTCTAACATAATACTCTGATATCTCATAACGGTGAAAAGTAACGACACAAGGACACTATCTGTATCCGTTATCGGATTTAAACCCAAAGTAGGGGTCACCTAAAGCACCTTAGTTGTGCTTTACAATAGAAATGTTTTTTCATCCTTTATTATTATGAATAATAAAGTAAAGACCTCTGTCAACACACCACTGCTTGACAGTTTGTTTCACTACGAACAAGTCTGAAAATTGGCCAACGATTAAGAATCGACCTAAACCCCTAGCGTCTAGTAGAATAGCTTTCTTAACTCCTATCGTTCTTTTGTGCCGGACTGCGTCAGCATTGCGGTTCCGATCACAAAGAAACGGCTTACATAAGTACATCACGTCATACTTCCGCGGTCCCAAATATTCCCGAATGACCAAATTATTTGCATATACTGTATTAGATAATGACGGATGTGTTACCGTGTCTTTTTTTCCCCCCTATAGGAATTACGCATAATCTGGAACACCGTGAAATGCATAACAACTCATTATTAATGCCTGGTTATTAAGTACAGTAGAAGTTTACACGCAGTCATCCTGGACATGAACTTCATGGTAACATTGGGCTTTTTGTGGCAGAATGATTGTACAACGGACATCTTAAAAATAAGAATTTGGGTCACAGGTTTACATTTATTTTTCTGAAATCAACACGAGGGGAAAAAAAAAAAAAAAAAAAAAAAGACGACACATACGGGGTCAGAAATATATATATCTACCGCACACCTGATATTTGGTTAACTCTTGACCCTTGGCAAGTTTCACCTCAGCAAGAAGCTTTTAGTAGCAGTCAACAAGCTTCTGGAAAAATTCTGGTTGGATATTTGACCTCTCTTCAGGGCAGAATTCGGGGGCTTCAATTAAGCGTTTCCTGGGATGGGCCCTACATTTAAGCACAGTCTACATATTTGATAGAGCTGAGGTCAGGATTTATTTTAAGCTTAAATGTTAGCTTGCTTTATCCACTCCACAAGCGACTCTGATGCATGTTTGGGGTCACTGTCCTGTTGGAACACAGAATTGTGTCCAAATTGATGCTACCACCACCATGCTTAAACATTGGCATAGTGTTCCTCCGTACCCCGGGTCATTGTGGCCAAATAACTCAACCTTGGTCTCATCCAAGCATAAAACATCTGTTCAGAAGGTTTTTTTTTTCTTTATCCATGTGGAAAGCTACAAACTTTAGTCAAGCTTGAAGGTGTCGATTTTGGACCAGGGGCTTCTTGCTTGGACGGCAGCCTCTTAGCTCATGGGGATGTAAAACTCACTTGATTGTAGACAGTGTTTCAGCAGCTTCCAGTTCACAGCAGGCCTGTGCCTTGATGGTTCCTGTGTTGTTCCTGACCATTCCAATGAATTTCATTTCAGCTAAAGGTGACAGTTTGGATCTTCCAGATCTTGGCAAAGTTGCTCCACCTCCCGTTAACTTGTATTTGTCAAACAAACCCGTTTTACGTTGTGCACAGAGAAGTCACAAGCTATACTCAATTATGATCACAAAGAGGAAGTATCCTTGGTCTTGGAAAGTTAAGACATTTTGGAACTTTCAGAACCACTGAATTAATAATGTATGTGGATGTATATATATTTTTGACCCTGTATGTATAAGTTTCTTTCGAGAAATCCCAAAATAAATAAAAATTTGTGCGCCTAATTCTTGTTCTTTTTTCTATTGCAAGCACATCGCTGCCAGGACATTCATGTCCACGATGACTGTATTTAAACTTCTGACCTCAACTGGAGATCTCCAGCCAGAAGACTGGCTGCAAACACTTACTCACTTCTGCTTAGTTGCAGCAGAGTTATCTATGAGTTAATGAACAATGTTACCTTGCTGCTTTACAATTCATAGCTCACAAGCTTAAGGCCTTTTTTCTTTTTCTTTTAACCCCAGCTACCAGACCATATTCTAGGAAGTGCCAGTTTTCAAAGTGATGGCATTGGCACGTTATCAATCAAAGTGTGGCGTTTTCAAAAGTTTCAAGACCAAAGCACCGACTGATGACCGAGTGGCGTCTTTTTTTATTTTTTTATTTTTTTAAATCATGTAATCAATCCACCACAGCTCACAATTTCACCTCCTCACAAGTCAGCGGAGAGCTGAAATCATGTACGACAGAGGGTAGACTTCACTGGAAACATTTATAGTGTTAGCTGTTTGTAGGAACACTACCCACCCACGCCTCCAAAGCTTCTATGTCAATGTAAACTTTAATATTATTATTATTAATAACAAAGCCATTGTAGAGAGCCACCCTGAACAAAGCTTTAAACCACAATGGCTTGGATCGTATCCTCTAAAACGAAAGCTTTTTTTTTTTTTTTTGCATAAAGATGCATGCCAAGTTAATGAAACCAAAAAAACAAAACTCTGTATTGCTTTGGATGACTGGGTTTGAATTATAAATGCATTGTTTTCTTTTTGCCTTGACAACATGGTCATGCTGTTCAAGCCCAAAAATGAACTTCAACTCAAAACAGAGGTGAACGAAATGCTTTTTTGATCTTCACTTCCAAAACAGTAGTGCAAGATCTGCCAAGGATGATCCTCAGACATGTGAAATATATTTATATATTTCGGAATTTATTTACTCCAAAGTGACTGTCACAGCTAAGATTCATTGCAAGCATAGCAGGGAAAGGGCTTTGCTTGTTTCTAACATTGGCTCTCCATCAGATTTGGAATTTGGAGCTTGGACCAGGAACTCTTAATCTGCACAGCTACCATAATGTAGAAGTAGAGATGCAAAATACATTGTATAGTTTGAATTGATTTTGCGAGAGAACTGTATTTTAGAAGGAGCGTTTAGTTTCAGTGCTAAAGCGGTTAAGATTTCCAACATGACGCGCTGCATCTTTCTGTCTCATTTACTTCGAGAGAGAGAGAGAGAGAAAGGGGGGAAAAAGTCTTGCAAAAGATTAGGAATTTGCTTTGTGGGCATGTTAAATGGAACTATACTGGAACATATACTATATGTATAAAACATATGATGGGTCATTGTTTAACTGATAAAAAACTAATCTTGTTGGCAAACTGCTCCAGTGTACATGGAATAAGACACTTGCTGTTATTGGAAAATGATCCACTTTGGGTTGGTGAAGTATTGTTGTGCTCCAGACGTTACTCAGAACAAAATAGTCTGAAAAATAACTTCCTATTCCAAGAAAACAGATATCAGAAGCTGAGATAAGCTTTACAAAAAAAAAAAAAAGACAGTGCCAGATAAGAAAGCTAATATTGATGCAACAGAACATCATGTTTACGGCTGGCGTGTTTTTTTTTTATTTTTTTATTTTGCAAAGCCCTACCCGAGCTCTACGAAGGAAGCTTTCAGACTGTCGAGCGGAGCATGGGAAAGAGACAGAGTAGTCATAACGTCCTCCAGGAAACCAACCAACAGCTTTCGGTCTTCCTCCTGGATTGGAAAAAAGTAATTACAGTAAATATGGCTTATCTAACTCAGTGCGACTACCAGAATTGCAGAAATTATAGAAATTTGCAAACCAAATAGGTAAATATTGACTGAAATAACATTTATTTTGTCTTCACCTAAGGGATGTTAAGGGAAAATTAAGAAAGCGGAGTTGTTATTATTAGAAACCAGTCAGGCACATTTAAGAGCTTTTAAAAGACACACTTAACAAAAGTTAGATTTCTACCATTTTTTCATTATCTACAGAAGAGGGAGGGAGAGTGAGCAGAAAAACCTGGTTGTAGCACGTCAGGACCCCTGTTGCATAGATGGGCACGGTCGCCTTGGTCAAAATGCCATTACCGGCTGCGGCATCTAGAAGGGAAAAAAAAAAGACAAGGAAGAAGAAAGAAGAAGAGGAATCAGTGTATGGTGGTGCTGGCTAACAATCTACAAACCTAAATTTCAACCAAAGGAGGACTATACTAACTATTTATGAGTGTAAATGTACATATTGGAAGTACACTACGTTAATTTGATGGCCACCGTACGCTCTAATACACACTTAGAAGGGGATGGTAAGGGATGGGCATTCAGTTGGTTGAATCCTACATAGTGGACCTTTAACGATCATGATTAAGTTATAATATTCCCTCATTTATATTTTATTTTCTTTGTACATTAAAAGTGATCATTTCACCTTCAGTCGTTTATGATGCCAATTACGCTTTAAGGTTTTTATTTATTTATTTATTTATTTTTTAAAGAATTTGACTGCCAAAGCTTATTGTTTATATGTTTCCTCACTCGTGTTCAGAAGCTGCTTTTAAAATTTTTTTTTTTTTTTATTAAAATACATACATAAGGCTGCATAGAAGTGTGATGGGCAATGATGCAGTGGTTTTAAGGGAATTTTATGGCAATCCGTCTAAGAATGGAATATTTTTCCCAGGCCTGGTTGATGTGCATACTGTAATCATACACATTACGCTCCCACGTGAGGATTGTGGAGTAGTATGTTATTGTTCCAAAAAAAAAAAAAAAATCAAATAAAAATAACGCAACTGACAGTATATAGTCACAAATAGAGAAAGCTGATACAGACCTGTTTGGACCAGAATTCAACCACAAGCGTGTTTAAAAAAGCAGAAAGTTCAAACACCAGGAGAAAAACCTCACTTACAATAGAGAATGTAGAAACACAAATTTAACACGGTATAACAGTGCTTGTGTGTGTTCTTTCTCCCGCTGACAGGAAGGGTGTTATTCTTGGGGAGGTGAACTCTCACTTACCCACGTTCTCCTCAGATAACCGCAGGATTTCTTGGAACTGGGGCTTCACCTTTGGGATGAGAGACAGAGAACAGAAAGTCCGACTGAGCTCAAACCAGCAACGCGAACTCCTACGGCCTTGGCCAAAACCGAGCAATGAATTCCACAAGATGCTAAATATAGGATCATACCCCCCCGCCCCCCGCTGCCCCCGATGCTCTGACCCACCTTGGTGTTGGTAAAAGTTTTCCCGAACGTCCTGCATAGGCGCCAGAAGAATCTGGAGAATTCGTGCACGCAGGTGGAGGAGGCCACGTTGATGCGTCCGACGATCTCGATAAGCTGAGGAAGACTGTGGAGGGGATGCAGAGAGAGAGTCACACGCTGAAGAGGACCACACACACACACACACACACACACAAACTGCCATCCACTGAACAAACAGTGCAGAGGGACCACCAATCAGGATCAAGTTAAGCACAGGAGGAAATGTGAGATAACAGCTGACTGGATTTGATGTATAGTTTGGATATTTGATTCGGAGTCTTGGAACAAATGCGCATGATGGAGTGACAAACTCGTACACACATGGACACACAAACATCCGGACACCTCAATGAAAGATTTTTTTTTTTTTTTTTTTTTACAAACAGAATCCAACAGTGACAAATACGTTATTATATTTGTTTATTGGCGTCATTTAACCATTATCCACTGCGGCAACTAAACCATTAAAGTGTAGATTTGAATTTTGAATGATGTAAACAATTTTCTTATAAATGCTAAATCTAAATAAATGTTATCTTGAGATCGTGAACATGGCCAAAGTCATTACTTTTTCTTCACAAGATTATTATAAATCAAATTTCGTATATTATCCAACATGCTTGTAGGCGCTTTTACAAATCTTGGCTCAAACTTTTCTAAACTCTGTGTGTTGCTTCTTTTTTAGAAAAAAAACCCCAGGAACTACAGTGGAACCTCGGCTTGCGTTCGGGAGACGTGCTTGTAATCCAAATCGCTCGTATATCAAAAGTGGGTTTCCCCATAAGAAATAATAAAGAAGAAACTCAGGTAATTCGTTCCACAACCCACAAATATTTATATAAAAATGATTCATACAAAATCTAAAGTAAAAATACATCAAACTGTCATGAATTTGCCCGTGCGGAGTGCGCGTGCAGCACACTTGTTCTGAGCATTCCCAATAGCGGTGAATGTTAGAGAACTCGCGCGCTAAAGACTACTTCCTGGTTTTCCTCCGCAACACCACGGCATGTCACATGGGTGGCGACAGGTGTACCGGATTGGGACTGATTTCGGGAGCTATAAAAAAAACTCATGCAAGCACGCCAAGGTCGCGGAGCATTAGTTGCCATTTTCCGCGCTCTTGCCGAGCCTCGCTATTCCCGTGTTAGTCTCCAGTTCTGACTAAGTTTCTGTTTCTTGTGAGGTGTGGTGGGGTTGGATAACAACAACAAAATAACCTGCGCTTTACCTTTAAAAAGACTCGTGGCTGGTGTGAGGGAGAAGGGAGAGGACTTTCACTACAACTCACAGAATCACTGCAGTCTGTCGCTCACTGGGATCTTTTTCTTTTCCTGTGACTTTAACAAGGAAACTATCCAACGATCGCTGATTTTGCCTCCTTTTGAGGATTTGGGTGAAATGAGACATTGCATCGTCATTAAACAGATTCCACGCTTGCACTGCTACAGCCACTCTTTCTCCCTGATCTCATTTAAAGTGAGGGATTCCTCAGGCTTTTTCTACGCTAGCGCGGATGTTGACTATACGAGTGAGTCACAATCCAGCAGTGAGCGAGAGAGAGAAGTTGTGATCACGGGAGGCTCGGCAGACGAAGCGTATGCATTCTATATATTATACTCGTATTGCAAGACCTCGCTCGTTCGTCATATCAAAATTTCTTAAAATTTCTTGCTCGTCTTGCAAAACACTCGCAGGCCAAGTTACTCGCAATCCAAGGTTCCACTGTAATTCCTAAATTTGACTACAGTCAAAATATTTTCACTTGCCAAGATGTCATTTTTTGCAGCATATTTATGCCTTCCTAAATTATCGATTGTCTATTCATTTGGAAATCTTCCTTACAAATAAATAATACAAATTACAAATGATTAGCTTTGGGCTGGTACGAGTTACTCGTAGCTTAGTCTGCCCACATCACATCACATCGCTGTCTATCGTTTTCCTATAACAGCGCATCCTGAAATGTTTTATTCCTTACAAATCACAGACCTCTGGTTATATGTTGAAAACAATAGGTTTATACAATCCCAGTTGGGTGGGTTTTTTTTTTTTTTTTTGGTTTTACAGACGCCACAATTCTGTATTTTATTATTCTCTAATGTTGCCAAACTGTGAAACATAAGCTCTGGCAGAACAGATAGACTGCGACTGGTCATGCCAAACTACACATAGCGTTAGGCTGAAACGGGAGGGGAAAAAAGAAAAAGAGAGAGAGAGAAAAAAAAAAAAAGAAAAAAAAAAAAACACATGAAAGAATGAATAAGAGATAGAGAGAGAGTTTGTATGCTTTCTCTGCTTCTGTCACAGTCGCATTCTGTTGCTCAATTCGACTCACAGTTGATTGACCACCCACAGCAGGCTGTCCCACCCCGTGGTACCCTCGTGTTGGAGCTGATGTTCATACAGCTGCAGAAGTGCACCCAGCTGTTCCCTGCTGCCCACAATGAACGCCACGTCCTGCAGAGGAGATGCTGGGCGCGGGAATCGGGTCACTGTGGGGTCACACACACACACACACACACACACACACGAACACTCCCAAAGAGCTCGGAATATACCATGCAATCACCCGACATAACCGTTACATGAGAATGACAGGGCAATTTAAAAGTACACTGAAACCAAAAGGCAAAGCTGGAGCTAAGTGCGTGCACGCGCGTGTGTGTGTTCACCCTCAATGGGAGTGACGTCACTCTGTAGTGTGGCTCGGCTGGTGAACGGTGCATTCTGGAGTACCACGGCGAACAGCGGAGGAATTAAAGACTGCAGAGCTGAGAGGAAAATGTGCAGCTTATGCTCATCCAAACTGTGCTCTCCCTGCTACAGAGAGAGAGAGAGAGAGAGAGAGAGAGAGAGAGAGAGAGCACGGTATTATGACAGACACATATGCATCAGAAAATTAGCTCTACTTGTTCCAAATCTGCACTCAGTAAATCATGAGTAACAGCCAATTTTTTATAGCAGAATCAAAATGAAGATCATGCTTGGCAGCACAACTTGGACTTACCACATAATCCAATTTTACCCTTCAATAAGATGCATTATATTTGTCGTCATGCTGCCAGTTATCTATACAGACATATGTAAGGCTTCTAAATGGAACTTGGACAAAAAAATAAATAAATAAAACAAAAATATTGGTATGTGTGAGAACTTCGTTCTTTGTTACATTTCACTCCTCCACCTTAGCCACTTTATTTATTTCATTTAGTTAAGACCACGCAAGGTGTCAAGCAGGCATGTGCTGCATTTCTCATTTACCTTCCTTCACTGAGCTGCCATGACCGCTCTGCAACACTAATGGCATGGATTTGCGGTGACGGGTGCGTTACACAAAATAAACGGCTACACAAAGAATAAGAAGGTGCGCGTGTATGTGTGTGCATGGGTGAGGGAGAGCGTTACCTGGAGTAGCTTCTCGATACGGATGAGCAGTGAGGGGATGAGCTGAGACTGCAGGTTGCCGAGCTCTGTACTCCAAGCAGCGAAGGCAGGAATAAACACCTGATGTGTGGCGTTGACCACTCTCTCTGACAGGTCACCCAAAGACAGCATCATCAGCTCAAAGCCCTGTTTCACACACATACACACACCATTACAAACCAAAATGGTGTTAGCAAGGAACCTTGGAGAACAGAACATGAGCTTAAAAGACTAGAGAGATCAAGTGGATCCCACATCAATAGTGAACAGGAACAGTCACGTGTGTGTGTGTAATACACACACACACACACACACACACACACACACACACACACACACACACACCTTGAATTATATATATGGAAAGCATAGAAAAAGCAAAGAAGGGATATATGAGAGAATCAAAAAGTAAAGGCAAAATACATTTAATGGCTTTAATAGAAGTAACTGAGAAATTGAACACATGACTTTTCCACATAGTTCCCCTGCAAGGTGAAGTATTTGTCGTATCGTTCATCTAGCTTCTGAATTCCTGCAGAGAAGAAGTTTTTCTTCTGCTCCCAAAGCCAGGTGAGGCCCGCTTCCTAAACTTCATCATCAGAGGTGAATCTGCGACTGTGCAGCACCTTCTTCAGTGGACCGAAGATGTGATAATGGCTCGGCACCAGATCCGGGCTTTAAGAAGGACGTGGGAGACGTCGGAATCCGAGCCGTCGCACTGTCGCTACTGTCCCTGCTGCTGTATGAGGACGTGCATAGTCATGGTGCATCAAGACAGTTTTGGACAGCATTCCTCTTCTTTTGCTGCGAACTGCAGGTTTAAGTTCATTTCGCGGCAATGGACAGTAATTTGCACTGTTCACCGTTTGCCCATGCGCTTGGAAATGCACCAGAATAGGAACTTTCATGTCCCAAAAGAACGTTAACGTGATTTTCTTGGGGGAGGACGGACCTTTGGATTTCTTGTTTGCTGGAAAAGACTGATGTCTCCACTCCATGCTTTGTCTTTTGCTCTCCGGGTTATCACGCAATTATAAAAAAGTCTTTTTGCGTTTTAGTTCTTCCTTGTATATACATTGTGCGTAGGGATATGTACATATGAAGGGATATATACATAGACATAGGAAATGAACATAGGGACCCAGGAAAACCCAGGGATACACAAAGAGACAAATGAGACCAAACACACAGGGACAATGCAATGAAGCATACAGTGACCCAGCCCTGAATAAGGACACAAAGAAACACAAGATAACACACAAGAAGTCACATGGGGACACAGACAAACACATGCACGCACACACACCTGGGTGTATTTGTCTGGGTCGTCAATGTAGCCCATGATGACACCAAGACTCTTGACAACCGCCTCTCGCACCATATCAGCCTTGTCCTCCGCCAACATCTGCTGCAGCATGGACAGCACCAGAGAGCTGCGGATCTCCTTCTGCTCACATGCGCGCGCACACACACACACAAAGTTATTATACAGTGCGGCTATGGAAGAGACACAACATGTTATAATTAGAACTGCAGAATCTGCTCTGTATCAACACTTTCACAATCACAAAGCTAAACAGACAAATACGTAATATAATTACACACTTTAAGCTCTTTTCTTACTAATGTGGCATTTGGAATCCACCCACATGGACACAGCCCTACCAATGCTTGGACTTGTTTAAAACAAATAGAGCAGGAGTGTGTGGAAGTGGGCTACCTTACGGGAAGTACAGCTTTAAATTTGCAAGCAGCAAACGCCAGGAGCAAAGCAATTCTTACAAAAAAGTAAAAATGGGGAAAAAAAGAAAATATTAACTATTAGAAATTCAAAAAAATATGTTGGGGTTGGTTTTTTTTGTTGTTGCTGCTATTTTGGTATGCATTTCATTAATAATTTTGTTAATCAATCATTTAACTGTAATGATCTATTATATTAACAACAAACTCTCTATATTTAAAAAAAAAAAAGATATTTTTAAATATCATTTTCTTTCAAGGCTGCTATTAGTCCAAAACTTGGAACCTCCTCACAAAATGGATGTATTCCAATAATTTTTCTGTTAAAAAAAATAAATAAAAATAATAATAATAAAATCTAATGTTCTTGTTTTTTTGCTGTTCTTTTCCTTAAAAACATGAAAATCTTTAACTTCAGCATAAATGCTGGATTGATGCAAGTTCGGCACTTTGAACAGAATTTCTCAGCTTGGTAGGAATAACTTTATAAATCCTAAAGCCCTAAAGTGGCAGTTTGGGCAGATCCTTCTATTTTTAACTGTAACCCAGTGATATAATACACTATCATTAAGTAATTTTGCTATTTTATTCAGCACATACTTGGCCCTTTAGTTATACCAGTTATTTTGAACACAAATGGTTAACAGAAAAATTAAAAAAAAAAAATAAGTTACTGGAATTGTACAAGTCTGTGGGCCATTTTCACGACTTGTGCCAAAGTTGTGTTTAGGAACAAAGCACATCTAGACTTCGCCGAGTTAGCCTCCACAAACTAATCAAAATCCAATGTGAGCTGACAGAGAGGCGACCGAGAGGCCTGTGCAGATGTAGGAAAGTTTGAGCTTTGGATTTCACAGAAAGGTCTGACACGATAATGCACATTATTAAAAATGGCAAAATGTAAAATTTCACACGTGTTCACGAACATGACAAAAACTGACGTCTACCTCAACCAAAATCTTTCCATAAATTCTGGTTTGACCTTAAACTGTATTTAGTACTTTTCTAGTACCGTAGACCCTCGTCTTTTGTCGGGGTTATGTTCCAAAACTTCCAAAAGATGAAAAACCATCACCCCCAAATGTTTATTTTAATAGTTTAAGGCCTAAATTATCCTCCCACACTCTTAAAACCCTTTCTAGACACAATTAAACACACACAGAAAACAATTGTGAGCATATAGCGAGGTGTATTTTGTGTAGAATTTGTAGAAACATCAACATTTATAGCGAGTACTGTAATGTGCTGTATACTATACTAGCGTAGCCTGGACTTATATTTTAGGTACTGTATGTATGTAGTACACTAGCCTAGGCTTTTTTCTATACTGTATAATACTGTAATTAACAACCACTTGCTCCAGACTGTATGTAGTGTATATAAAGCGAAGTCTTGCTAATGTTTAACACACACTGTGACTTGCTGTCATGCAAAAAGAAATGAATATTGTTTTCACTTTGAAGTTGTAAAGGTTATCATCATCTTGATCAATTGGGAATCACTTTTACGTAGTGAAATTTGCAACGCGAGACCCCTTTTCCAAGCGGACAGGAAGAAACCTGGAAATCCTCCAACGAATAATACAGTCCACTGTATTTATTAGGACAAACCCAGTTTGCATGACCTAACGGCACCTTAGTCACCTTAAATGCACGTCAGCTTTAATCTCTCTAGCTATCCCACCTCTCTCATTAATACATTGAACGTCACTGGAAAATGGTGAGTGAGACAAGAAGCTCCCGAAAAAAGAAGCTGGTTTTTTTTCCCCCTTCTTGAGGAGCTAAACGGTGACACCTCGTCGTTATCCACGAGGTTTGAGATTGTTGGAAATTTTTCTTCCTTTAAACTTCACTGGAACTGTGCTAGCAAGAGCAATGTCAAAAGAAAGATGCACGCAGCTGTTAAGTTCTGACAGGAATAGCAATAACAACAACAAAAAAAAAAAAAAAAACAGCATCGGCCACAACATAAGCATCAGAATCACTAAACACATCATAGATGAAGACGTCATCTTTCATGGTGGAATATTCCTTTAAGTTTGAGAACCACCATAGGCTGTTTTACAAAAATGTTACACGGTAAAAAAAAAAATTCTGTAGCGCATATTTATAAAGGTAATTGTTGATTTTCACTGATACAGATGTGCATTACGTGTTCGCTACGTAAATGTTGAAAATTACAGAAGCCAACATATCACGGCAAATCGAATGCATTTTGGCAAATGAGGAATTATCAAAGTGCGTGGTATACATCCGAGTACCAACAGGAATATTCTTAAAAGTCGTAAATATGACACGGTGATCGAATCGAGGACATCCTGGGTGTGATGTAGTCTTGCCAGGAAGACGAATGAATCTTACCGGAAGATAGGGGGCCAGCGCTCCACAAGACTCTGCCACCAGCAGCCTTCTCTCTGGGTACTTGTGGTTTATCTGAACATACACACACGTATACACAAAACCAACCGAGTCAAAGAAGACACAACATGATCGAGTGAGTCCATGCCCTGACCACATGATTGCTTTCCCTTTAGTGTGTTTAGCTTCCCCCTCACAAAACCGATCGTCTTATTGCCAAAGCCAGTGATGGAGCTGAAAATTACTGTCTTGTGGTGTCGTTAAGATAAACCGGACTACACTCACGATTAAGCGCGTGTTTACTATGACTATGACTATCGCACAGGCTTTAAAACGTCCCAAGCGGGATGTTAAACATCTGTAACTAGTGTCTGTTTTTCCTCATATTTATGAGAATCAAATGGAACATCTTGTGAGGTCCGTCTGCCTGGTCCTCGTCTGGGAACAATGGATTTAAATTAAGACTTCCTTTGTATACTAGATGACCAAAAAAAAAAATATCATCATCAAGTGGGTGAATGAATTTTCAGACAGGTTTAGAATTATGGCTAACTTATAAAGTTATGTAGGGTTGTAAATACATAACGGTTGGCCATTTAATGAAACACTGCGGAGAAGCTGAGACTGAGTGAATGAGTGATTTGCCTTTTCATTGGAATTCTTTATGGTTTTCAGAAGGATGTGATGTCTGTAACGGCAACTAAACAGTTCTAAAAGAGAAGAAGCTTCACATGTTCAAAAATCTTCAGCTGGCAGTGTATATAACTGTTTATATAACTAATAAAAGTTGTGTTGTTTAGACTCTGAACTGCAGCACAGTGGGGTTGGTGGCAAAATGGATGCATATTCCCTTAAATTAAAGCTGACATTCAGCACTGTCAGGTTTAATTTGGGGGTTTAATTAAAGGGTTGATCGTTTTACTCAAAATGTTATACTGAAGAGCCGAGCCAAATTTATCACTTACACACTTAAGTGTATGTGCTATATATATATATTTTTTTTTTTTTTTTTCTTTTTTAATATACACACACAAACATACGTACACACACAGTGGAACGTCTGGGGTCACAAACTTAATCCATTCCGAGACTGTTCGCGACTCGAATACATTTTTTTCCCATTGAAATGAATGTAAATCCAATGAATGTGTTTCAGCCCTCAAAAACATGTTTTTAAAGTGTATTATGGG
>JAQLOM010000019.1:10773505-10784896 GCA_030068315.1 Chrysichthys thysi
ACACACACACACACACACACACACACACACATATATATATATATATATATATATATATATATATATATTCATTAAAAACCACGATAGAGTGAAGCAGTGATATGGCGAGGGACGACTGCATTTGTTTTTTTCCTGAAATATAACCCATAAACAGAGGCTAGTGAAGGGAAAATGGTTTACAACCAAGAACAGGGGCTAGTTCATCTTGCAGAGGTTCCAAAATATTGTTGGAAACCAGCTGCGGTGTAAAAGGAATAAAGCACTTAAGGAAATCCTGTTATAATCAGTGTCAGTAACGGTTCAAAATTCAGGCCTGGTGTTGATCATTTAGTTATAACATCATGTCTCGTTGAGTTTTATTCTAAACATAACGCATCATAATGATCACGGTGCACTAGATCGGTGGGGTTTGTCTGTGTTGTGATGAAAAGAAAAGGGAAAAAAAATCATTTAGTTTTTGTCTAGTGCAAATCAATAAAAAAAATTATAATAAATTAAGTGTGGAGTACAAAAATCATTTACCATTAAACATCACCAGAGCAATTAAAAAAAATTAAAAATAAAAAAAATAGCCTAATCCAGATGTTTTATATCTTATATATCAGGCTATAACACATGAGCATAATAAAAAGTGTATATTGCTCTTGGCTGGATTGAGTGTTACCTGTTTGGTTGGTCAAACTGTACAGGGCCTTTGCTGTGCTGGTCAGGGCTTTTAAACTTGCTGTGGTTGGGTGTAGATGAAGAGGAATTCTCAGTAGCAGTAGCGGTAGTGGTAATTGTGGTGGCGCTGGCGTTAGTGGTAGTGTTGGTGTTAGTGCTTGCTTTGGAGTCTGCGTTAGCGTCGAGGTCCGTGACTCCCCGTATGTCCAGATACTGGCCGTTATCCAGGAGACCTTGCTCGGGTTGAAGCCGTGACTCTGACTCCCCACGCTCCACCGGAGCTACCGCAGGGGCCACCATGTTCCTCCGCAGACCCTGGATCTCACTGAGAAATCAGATATTTGCAAAATTAGAGCTCATTATGTAAATTATTACACTGGAGCATAATTATCTTGTAAGACAGTCAATCGAGCCACAGTACGATGTTGCAATAATTGGACGCAATAATAACCACAGGACCGAGGCCGATTTATCTGAGCTTGCACGGGAGAGAAGGAGAAAGAAGCAGTGGGGTGGGTTTTTTTTATTTTATAAAACTTCATGACACCCATATTGTTCATGTCTCACCTCTGTAATTTCTTTATTTGCTCTGCTAGACTCTGTTTCTCACTGTTCAGCAGGCTGATCTGGTACTCCAGCTCCTGCACCACCTCCGTCTGCGGGGGGAGAGAGAGAGAGAGAGAGATATTACATATTTTGTTGCAAGGTTTCAGCAGGGGTTCTTAAACTTTTAGCAGCCAGGGAACCTTTTAACTGTGCAATACATTTCATGGACTCCTAGGTAGAACTTTATTTTATGACCATAATCCATCTATTCAAATATTAGGTGCATTATTATTATTACTGTAGCCCCAGAGGTTCAGTACAGGTAGTCCTTAAGTTCAGCCACACCCATTGTAAGTCAAACAACTGTGTTGAACCACTTAGCCTACCTTAGGTATCTCAGCTTAGCTTAGCCTAGCTTATGTAACCAGGTTGAAATTATATATCTATTATTTATTGTTTTTCCTGTTTGTTTGAAATTTCACCAACATCTCAAATGTTCTTTTATTTGATTAGTTAAAATATTTGTGTTCAGACCACAGTCCCATTTAAGAAAAAAAAGTGCAATTTGGAAGTGTGTAAAGTATGCCGTCTTTATCCCTTGTTTACTTCCTGATTGAGGTAGAGGGGAGTGTTTAATGCTGATCGTGCTGAAAATGAATTGTAAAGTTTTAATATGATAAAATGAGTGATTGTGTCGTCCTGTTGCCTTGTTTTAGTTTTAAAGAATATGTAGTTATGTCATCAGTTGAAGTGCAGTTGTTTTAATATTTATTTTGTAGAGTTTTGTATCATGCTCCATGGGGCTACGAGGTCTTTATGTGCTGTTTTGCTAACAGACCGATATTTCATGCTGTGGAGCGAGTTAACATTTAAGCAAGATTTCATTTATATCACATTTCTGTCAAAAGAGAGTTTGTCAGAGGTTCAAACCTCATGGAGGCAGCCACACTGTCTCTGAGCTCTGTCCGTTTCTACCAATGCAAAACAAAATCATAACCCTAACTCTGAAAACCACTGAATCATAAAGGCTACAGTAACTCAAATAGCCACTCGTTACGACTGTGGTGAACTGAAACGCATCACAGAAGATGCTAAATCTCAAAAGTAGATGGCCTACAACATCAGAAAACCTGATCGGGTTCCACCCCTGTCAACTAAGATTGACAGTAGACTAATCGGAGTTTACAGCGAGCACGGGCGCATCAAAAGTGGACAACTAAAGATTGAAAAAACATTTCTTTGTCCAGCTGGTCCTATTAAAGTGGTCAGTGAGTGTATATTTGTTATTCTTTTTTGTCATTTGTCAGATTTCAATACAGCCTTATTAGTTAGATATGCAAGTTACTGCCATGTACATATTTTCTTCATTTCATACATTTGTTTATTTGATCATCATTTTATTAAATACAATTACACACATATGGTTCGCATGTAGATATGACTCGTGTAAGACGTATCACCCGAATCAAGTTAGCTCAGATCATGTGTCTTAATTCAGTACATTCAAATGCCATGTAAGCTGAACAAGCAACCTGTGCAAAAGCATTCATTCACATAATATAAATACAATGAGTCATAGGAGCTAGTGAGCACATTCTGCCTGAAGGTGCCATCTGGCCAAAAATAGCCAGGGGACTTTATTAGAAAATCTTTGATTAACGTAAGCACGGCCTGAGAGCACATTTCATATGATGAACACTACCTCCACAGAAACGTAATCCACCATTGTGGCACTAATCAAATGTCAGTCATCACTAATTCTCCAAGTGTGCCCACAAAGCTCCCTGTCAATCATCTGCTGCCTAAATGACGAGGCCTATTATTAGATTCCCACTTCGTTAATTTAATAAAGAAACAGGAATGAATCAACCCATCAAAAACTGACAGGAAGCAAGTCCTCAACTTGGCTAAGACGGAAATAGTAAAACCAAGATGCACTTATCTTGATTTTGGTTTGAATTGTAAACTGAGCTTTCAGCAGTTTTTATTCAGATTTCATAAATAAGCGTAAAGTGAATCCTTTTCAATATGATGCGATAAGTACTGGAGTGTCATTTCTATTAAAATGACATACATTCAGATAGGAACACACTCAATATCACTTTGGTAAATGTATTTCACATTATGTTGTTGTTCACAGTCAGTTCCAATTTCCAAACAAACATTTGCTTATTATAAATATAACACAATGAGGCTAAAAATATATTAAACTGACATATATGTGCTGGAAAAAAACAGTAAAAAAACCAACAATTCTTATCTCCGCAAACAGAACTCCTCAAACTGCACAAGAGCCAGGATTGGGAGTTGTTGATTTAAAGCACCTAGCCTTCGTTCTCACCTCTGTAATTAATTTCACAATAATTCTGCCACACACTGTGTCATGACACATTAAAAACAGGAAACAAAAAGTGTTAACTGTATTCACTGATATGATAAAGTGCTGGCTAAGGAAGACTGCAGACTAGGTCACGGTGTTCGACAAAATCTACTTATTTGCCAGTTCCCAATACTTTACTATGAAGTAACATGCCAACTGTCTAATGACATATTGGAGGAAGAAACGGTTTTTATCAAACGACATACGAACTAATTTATTCAGAAATCATGGACAGAAATTCGTGTATAGAAAAGGAGGAGAGAACATGAACATAGTTATGGTCTTCCTCATCATCACCTAACACTTTTGAAAGCCACACACGAGGTGCGCGTCAAGCCATAACACAAAACTAAACTGCAGTAGAGTAGATCTCCAGGTCTCACGGTCATGCGGTGGACATGATTCAATTCTGCTTTAACATAAAACTTGGCATAAATTTATTTATTACAGAATGAAGAGCTTCCTTCAGCAGTCTTGCTCTCTAGTCAAATGACGATGTATTTACAGAATATAACAGGGCATAAAACCAACCCATGCCAACACATCTGTCCACAATAAGCTGACACTAGAATGTACTATACACTATACTGCATATACAGATATTATACTATTAAATCACCTTATATGTTTAATTATACTCCAGCCATTTCTTGGTGCAAAGCACTGTTGGAGATGTTTTTAAGAGGCATACAGATGTAACAATAAAAACATCTGTATGTGTAAAGCGGTACGAAGAACGGCCTAAAAAGATTCGTTCCAAAAAGAAAAGACTTGTTTGTGACCTGCAAACCACTAATTCTGTAGGCTCGGCTGACAGAGATGTTATTTAATTGCCGTTATCCAATCAGATTCAACCTATTTGCATATTTATTTTTAATTATAAGGTACAGACACAAAATCAGCCTGTCGACGGGGTTTTTACATCATGCAAAAACGGCAGGAGAAAAAAAACAAACGGTCTTTTTTCATTAAAAAAAAAACCCCTTGCAGACTTCAAACAAAAGCATCTCTGGGGAAAAATAGAAACTAACTGAAAACTGTATGGCAAGTCGCCTTTAATCGGTGCTGATTAAGTGCGTAATCATGCTGTGTTGTGTAAACAAAGAACAGTTACCGTATGCTAACCGGCACACATTGCTGATGGTTTAAATGAACTTTGCGTTTGGTTCCTTTAATCTCACTGCAAGTGTAGGGCAGCTCAAACAACAGGGAAAAAACGCTATTCTGTTAGTACAATAACCAGGACCAATAACTCATCACCATTGTATCCGATTCATAAAACACACTGAATCCATCAAGGTACCTGTATGGTCTCATTTTTCGACATGGGCTCCTGGGTAATGTAGTCCACTGGGAGGTCACCAGCGTCCACGCCAACAGCTACGTCTAAGGTTTCCCGGAGCGAATGTTGGCTGCTTCCACAGTTTCTGTAAAGCTGCAGCAGGTCGGGAGGTTTGGGAATGTTCAAGCCCACGTCATCCCACAGCTCAAAATCCTACGCACCCAACAAACAGGAGCGCACACTTGTGAAGTTATGAAGACGTAATGAAGACTGTAGTGATGTTTGCGAAAGAGTAAAATGACACTGGTTTTGTTTTGATAAACATTAGACACACATACATATACACACACACACACATACATACATATATATATATATATATATATATATATATATAAAAAACAAATATTGCTTAACATATTGTAACAAGCTACAAATATTCGTAAAAAAAAAAAAAAAAAGGAAAAGAAAAGAACCATCTGCAAAAAGGATATGCATTGTACTGCCTTCAAAATTTGTCTTGCAGGGGTAGTGTTATTTTCTAGAATTATGATGGTGATTATTATTATGATGCTTCACATTATACACTGGCTTGCATATTTATTCACCCCCTGAGCTTTTCCAACTCGAGCTTTGACACAAACTTAATTTGGATCATGTGTCATCAAGCTACACAAGATTACCTATAATACTAGTAACAGTGTGTATGTGTATGTGTGTGTGTGGGGGGGGTCTATTATAGTCTTTTTTTTTACATTTAAAAAAAGCAAAAGTTTACCCCTATTGCTGTGAAATCCCTAATTTAATCCTGGTGCATTCAGAAATCACACGATTAGCTGAACTGTGCTGGTCTGTATGAAATTACTGCATGACAGGATACACCTGCTCCTGGAGGAACCCAGACAACCAAGAAGCTATCAAAACCGGTCTGGGATACAATTCTGGAAAAGTGTCAAATCATGGCATTCTTTTAAGAATAAAATAAATAAAATGTTTAACATCCTGCAGAGCATCGTTAAACCTGTTATTTAAATAAATAAATAAAGGACATATGGTACCTTCATTACACACCTCATACTTATCAACCAACTATGTGGTTTGCACCAGAACTAATTTTAGAGGTATGACACTAACAGAGGATGAATACTTTTTCTCAATCACAACCCCCCCGATCTGTTAATACTTTTATACTTTGAGTTTAGTTAGTTTTGGCCATTTTGCAACAGTACAAAATGTCAAAGTATAATAAAGTGAATGGCCCGTGCAGATTTTTTTTGGCACATGCTTAAATACATAAATAAATAATGATTTTAAAAAAAGCTTTAAACATTACCTGATCATCATTTTCATCAGAAAAGGTGATGGATGACAGCTTGTATTCATTTTTTAATAAGTACTCGTTCACTAAGAAATTTAAGGCTCGTTTCTCCAGGGGGCGGATGGGTTCCTAGAGTGGAAAAATATCGGTTAGACATTGCTGAATTACGTGTGGGGGTTCGGAAAGGGAATGGCAAGCAAACTGTGGAAAAAGTAATAAAATTTGGCTTAAAGCTAATCCTTTCAATATTGACAGAAAAGAAGCTGACCTGAATTTCAGGACTGGATTTGTAGTTTTTGCGCTCTTGGGAGGGGATTTCACACTCTAAGCGTGAAAAAAAAAAAGAGAGAGAAAGAGAGACAGACAGATAATTGGTATGCGAAGGGATACACTGCCCTCGGGAGCGAGTCAGGCTCCTCCAGCAGTAAGCACCGAAGTGTGTGAGAAGCTGTAAAGTACGCCACCTGCAGCCTGAGTCAGGTTGTTGCGCAGAGCCTGAATGGTCTCCTTGGCTTTCCGTAGTTCAAACTCCAGAACTGGACCGAGGGAGGGGATGGGTCACCACACGCAAACACACACACACACACACACACACACACACACACACAACCAAGAGAAAGGCACAACCAAAAGAACAAAGTATGGCAATGAAAAACAGATGAAGAAAGAAATAAAATACAAGATTTGTAAGAAAAAAACAAAACAAAAACTGAAGCAGAACCGAAACAGGGACATGCACACTATGGATCTAATGAACGCATGCAGCAGAGATTGCTGGGACAGCTGGCAAAATTTCACACGCAGCATTGGGGTTTAAAATTTCTTTTTTAAAAATAAAACCATATTATTCAGCTATGTGCTGTCTGACCCAGGTTTTTTTTGTTTGTTGTTTTGTTTTGTTTTTTTGTTTTTACAGAACTAGAAAGTCAAATGGCAAGAAAAAGCATTTCCATAGTTATCACGGAGCTCGTATCTAATTTGCTAGTGCCGTTTTTAACCCCACAGTCAGAACCCTTTACCACCAAACTGTGCTGATGCCAAATCTGGAATCTTCTTGCATATTTCTACTTTTTTTTTTTTTTTTATTCCAAACAAACAGCTACATCAGATTTCCACTTAGTTACATGACAGTCATTAAATTAAGACTTGAGCCATAAGGGAGGGTCTAAAAACTGCAAAAGAGAAAAAGTAAGCAAAATTAATATTGCACCTTTTTTTTTATTTTTTTTTAGAGCACCTACACTCTCGGAATAAAAAGCTAAAAAGTATTAAAAACATTTTTTCCCTTAGGTGCAACTCCGGTCCATAGTGATACGCATTAGTTTATCCCGACTAAACCTTGTAAAGTTGTAAATAAAAGTGAACATCAAGATTGAACATCAAGCCTGAAGAGCAACCATGCTCAGCTTTTATTAATGGTTAGTTCATGTTTATAAACAAGACAATTCAAAGTGGTTGCGTTTAAATTCGTATCGATACTTCATATTACCACTTTTGATTGAGCCCCAGTCTCTGAAGAGATGAGACTCGTTTTGAACCCTGTTTTCCATCCAAAGGTCAGTAAACGTTCTGTTTATCTCCACAAAAAAGGGTCGAACAAGCCATTATCAAATCAGATAGTAAAACCTTTTATTTTCTTAATGAACTTCCTTACAAGCGTTTCAGTGCACAAGCCATAATGACTGATCTGACACAGTAGCCATGATGGGTTTATGAGCAGTTCGACAGTACTTTCTACTGCTCACTTTGATCTGCTAAAATACTCTTCTAGTCCACCAGTTGATGACACCGGCACAAAAAAATTGTTTCAGCACTGCGTTGGTGGAAATGGGGTATGTGCAGGGCATGACACTGGCACAAACTGACAACTTTTCATTTCTTTGTTAAGCTGTTAAATAAAACCAGAAAATAACATGGTGTTCCTATAGCTATGACCCCATTTAACAACACTGTGCGTTTAATCTTCAACAGGACTTATTGTAACATTGCACATTTTTTCCCCTGGTGGGATTTGTAAGATCTGCCGGAAGTCTGCAGCAATCTTGCTACGGCAGCCTTTTTCTGAGAAAAAGCACTGGGAGAAGAAGCATGAAGAAGAGAAGACACTTGGCATACCTGTGCACTGAAGATCTGCAGAGAACGCCCAGGATTAAAAACTAGAGCTTCCTCAAACCAGCACTTACTTCAGGATTGTACTAAAGAACCCACTAGGAAACCCATGTGGGCTGGGATAGTGTTCAATCTGAGGGAGAAATACCACTAGGACCAGGAAGAATTCCTCTGCAGATCAGGAGAGCACAGGATGAGAACTGAACGAATGGCAAAACGTAAAAGCAAGCAAAAATAAGTGGCAAAGGGATGCTATCCTGGATGGTTCAACACAGCAAGGAGGGGGTGGGGGGGAAAAAAAAACAAAAAAAAAAAACTGGTGTTGGGACTCATCAGAAAGCCAGAAAACCCCAGGTCAGACAGCCAGGGCTGTTGGATTAGGAAAATTGGCTGCAATTGTCCAATAGACAGGCTTTCTCTGCTGCAAGGTTTCTAAATCCCTCTACTTACAAATGGCAAACTAGAGCTCTACTTATACAATTTAAACTTCTAATTCGTTCCATTAAAAAAAATGCAATTGTTACTTGCTGTACAATGGGTGTGAAAAATATCTTCCGAGTTTTGGTCGAATCACAAAACAAAACTGCATTTAAAGAATAATGAGCAATAATTTAATTAAGGCTCCAGCACTGGATCTGCTTACACAGGAATGTGAAAACATGTACATAGAAATACTACATAACAACAACAACACAAAGCTCACAAAGCTCTCAGTTTCTATATGTTCACACTGTACCCCATTCAGGCCTCACCCTGATTCTTAGTCCTGCACAATAAAATGTTGTGTAATAACCTCATCAGGTTAGTTATTATGCCGTTGGAGAACGTTTTCTCCTAAATCAAGCGGCACATAAGCCTCAGCTCAGTTCCAGCACATGTAATCCCTGGCTTTTTACTGAAGAATTTAATTAAGAAAAAAACACAGCAAACGACCCAAGCATTCGTTAAAAGAACCACTGCAGGGCAGAGAAAGAGTTATAAACCGCGGATAAGACCAAAATAAGAAGGAAGATTAATTATAATAGTACAGAGCTCCATGACGAATGATATTGAGATATAATGAGATTTATCCCAGTGCAACGTTCAAGTCTAGTTCTTGTCCTATCGTTCTACGGAAGCTGTAGTTTTATATGTTGATCAGGTCTTACACAAGATGAAATGATGAAAGTGTATGTGATCCTGGAGGCTTCGTATGTCCCCTCACTGTATGCATAACCCTGGTACAGTTATGATATACGTCATTAGATTACACAAACAAATATGTTTCCATAGACGTATTTATATTTGGTTAAGGTTTTATTATTATTTTTTTAAATAATTTTTTAGTGTTATGACTATTTGTTCTGATTTAAAGTGTACTCAAAGAAAACCGAATACTGTAACACATACTGATTTTCGTAAAAGTGTCTCCAGCTATCGTGATAGATCTCTCACCACTAATATGGAGAGGATGAGAATATAAACTGAATTCACAATCACCTGTTAAAATAAAAGACTAAAAGACAAACGCGTCAGCCATAGAAAAAGAAACCTAACCACTAAAAACGTTGATTAACCAAGGCTCTGGGAATTCAATGGGCCCATTATGTGTTTTTCATTAGAATTTATGCCTCTCCATGGATTCGTCCTGTTCGTCATCTTCAAAGAATGAGTACATTGAGCTGAACGAGATTTGAGCTGAAAGCGTTCAGTGAAGCACACTGCTGATGGCTTCATCATTCACAACAACTGAGCATCACGTGGACGCTACAGTGACCAAGCACGGAGGAGCCCTAATGTTCCCCGCAGCACTAGCCAAGAGGTTTTATAGTCACTAAACCAATAATATAATATGCACACTTCATGGATAGCTCCAAAAAAAAAAAAAAACGGATACCAGTAGATATATGTGGCATCTTTAAAACGGCATAAATTTCTAAATGATGAACAATGCTGGAGCGCCCAAATCATAGTGTTACACAGAGAATTAATCTTCTCGTCTGGCTTTTGATGACCACAATATATCTTGCTTGGCTGCACTTATTCCCTTACTCCCTACACTTACCTGCCACCCTCTCGTCTGACTCCCTGTTCCCGTCGTCTGAATAACGTGTGAAATCCAACGAGTCCAGTGTGCTGATGCTGCCAGCCCGATCTGCAAAGAAGGAAAAAAATCAGTTACATTGGCAAAAAAACAAAAAAAAAATTCAATGATCATAATTTTCCCCTTATGCCCAATGTAGCTGGCCAACCAAGACATGTTTGCGGACCCGTGTTTGCTTCTTTAGTTTTCCAGTGTAGCCACGTGGCTAAGAAGTAAGGGATGCTGATTCCACCCAAAGTGTCTTCCATTAATATAAAACTGTATACTTTACATCTTTATATAATTGCTTTAGATAACAAATTTGGAAGGGCAAAGGATGTGCCAAATAAAATTTCAGGAAATGTACCATACTGTGTCCTAAACCTTAGCAATACATCTGTGTGACATCGTCTATATATAGATATTTATAGAAAATGATTTTGGGTGAAACTGACTTCCATAATCATCATCATCTACATTAGCCTTGCAGCTCCATTATGGAACTAAATAAATTTCAGACTGAATTGGTTGATCAGCTACATACATTTGGTGTAAAAATCATGCATGGTTGATATTTCACCAAATTTTGCCTTTAACAATGTCATTTTCTTGACAAAACACAGTAACACCTTGAACTGCAGCCAAGGTGATGAACTCTGGGAATTTATTCACTCCTGCATTTCTCAACAAGCTACAAATGATCCACAAACATATCCTTAAAACGACGAAACACCACAGAATCTTGTAATGATCTCCAAAGTATGGATTATATGGTCCTCTGGTTACACTTTATTCCCCAGCCCATCCCAATCCAAAACAAATAACCAGCAGGTACAAATTAACTTAGAATAATTTCTAACCTAACCTGTGACATACAAACTCCTGCAACACAAGAGGGTTTCCCCCCCCCCTCCTGATGGCCTATGTCAGGGGTCGGCAACCCGCGGCTCTGGGGCCTCATGCGGCTCTTTCATCCTTATGCCGCGGCCCTGTGGCTTTGGAAAATTAATAATGATAGTAGCTCGCCAAAG
>JAQLOM010000019.1:10889837-10907895 GCA_030068315.1 Chrysichthys thysi
TGGATTATGTTGAGGAATAGTTCATAGTGTAGGGTTACATTGAGGAAGAGATGACAATGCTGGATTATGTTGAGGAATAGTTCATAGTGTAGGGTTACATTGAGGAAGAGATGACAATGCTGGATTATGTTGAGGAACAGTTCATAGCATTAGATTACATTGGGGAAGGGTTTCAATGCTGGATTATGTTGAGGAACAGTTCATAGCATTAGATTACATTGGGGAAGAGTTTACAATTCCGGATTATGTTGAAATACAGTTGGTAGTGTTAGATTAAACTGAGGGCAAGTTTATGTTGTTGAATTACAGTATGTTGTGGAAGAGTTTACAGCATTAGATTAAGTTGGGGAACAGTTCATATAATTCAATGATGTTGAGGAAGCATTTTTAATGCTGGATTATGTTGATATGGTTACAGGTCACAATATTTGATTATATTTGAGAGGAAGAACAGAGTATACTGAGGATGTGTGGATAATGCTGGGTAATATTGAGGAAGCAATAATAATTTCAGATGATAATAAGGAAGTGTTTATAATGTTAGATTTTACATGTTACAGATGTTACATTTTAAATGTTATGGAGGAAGAGTTCAATGTTAGATTAAACTAAATAATTTTAAAACATTACTATACGATGAAGAAGTGCTGCTAATTTGAATTTATATTGGTGAAGAACTCATAACACTACAATATATGGAGGAAGAGTTCATAATGTTAGATTACATTTAAAAAGACTAAATAATGTCAGATTCCATTCATGAAGCATTTAAAACTACTTCACGCTGGGGAAGAGTTTATCAAATTACACTGGTGAAGAGTTTATAACCTTAGAAGATATGGAGGAAGAATTTCCAAGTTTAGATTACATTTAGGAAGAGTTCCTAGCATTTGATTTAAATGAGGTGATACCCATTTGATCAATTATTGCTGATACAGGTGCTCCTGAGTTACGATGGCCCAACTTACGATTTTTTTTGAAGTCAAAATGACGATTGCGATGTGCTAAAAATTGTAAAATATTTAGAAAATATTTAAAATGCACGTGCAGGCATTGCTTGCAGGCCAGAGTAACAGCGTATGACGTACACAGATGTTCGGGTGACGCCCGGAAGTACGCAGACGATGCCTGGATCACTTGCCTCGCGTGTTGCCTCGTTCTCTCCCACAACTCCCGGAGTTATCTTGTGTATCGGTGTACTGTACAGTGCATTACCAGGGTTTTTTTATGATTATTAACGGAACAGCTTCAGCGGCGGCTGTCTGTTGCCGGAGCTCAGTATTTGTGTAGCGGGGGTGTCGTGGCTGGACGGAGCGGTAGACTCCTGGGTAGGCTAGGCTAAGCTAGGCTAAGATGAGATACCTAAAATAGACTAAGTGGTTCAACCCAGTGGTTCGACATACGATATTTTCCACTTACGATGGGTGTGGCGCAACGCATCTCCATCATAATTTGAGGATTACCTGTATTTAGGAAG
The DNA here is from genome assembly GCA_030068315.1 of Chrysichthys thysi. NCBI lineage: Eukaryota > Metazoa > Chordata > Actinopteri > Siluriformes > Claroteidae > Chrysichthys > Chrysichthys thysi. Next base: position 10,891,315 of record JAQLOM010000019.1, read on the forward strand.
AGCTCCTAGTATTAGATCCCACTGAGGAAGAGTTCGTAATGTTAGAGTAGATTCAGGAAGAGTTCATAATATCAATTTACCTTTCGAGATTACCGTTCATAACGGTACTTCGTATAGCGGAAGAATCCTTAATACTTTATGATGTTGAATATTGAATATTTGAAAGTGTTAGATAATATTGAAAAAAAAAACATTGAAAACGAAGAGTTACAATAATAAAGTTAAAGAAGAAAACTAAAGAAGAGTTCACTTGTGTTGGATAATGTTGCGGTGTTGGCCTGAACGTTCTGTGCATTATAATATTTGTAAGCATGAAAGCACTGCACATTTCCATTACAAATACAACAACGACTCGCATAACTTTTAGAAACCTTCTCCCACCCGACTAGCTAGATGTCATTCACAGCCCACTGGGGAGAAACAGGCCCGAGTGTGTGTGTGTGTGTGTGTGAGAGAGAGAGAGAGAGAGAGAGAGAGAGAGAGAGAGAGAGAGAGGGAGTGCTGAGGTGCAGTTGGAGTGTGGGAAAGTGTGGGAATGTAATGGCCCCCCATGTGATCTGCAGTGTTTCCCCTGTACGGTGCTGGCATGAAGCCCCAGGCTTGAGCTTTTCCTCTCCTCTCAGTGCTGAAGGAGGGAGGCTGTGTGTGTATGTGTGTGTGTGTGTGTGTGGGATGGTGGGCAGGCACATGGACCAGAGATCATGACTGATAGCCACAAAGCCACCGCTGCACACTTTTGGACACTTCAGGAGAGAATTTCAGACTTTAGTTGTTTTTTTGTTTTTTTTTACTCTGAATTTATTCCCCTCTCCTTTGAACTATTGCGACTAGAACTGGGCAGCTTTCATCATGCTTTCAACTCTGGATCCACGGCAACTCGAGTGAGTAAACTTTCGCAAAGTCTCGGAAAGTCTTTTGTTCTCTTAGGGAGAGCCGTGCAGACCTTTTGTTTTTGACTGGAGGAGAAAAGAAGACGAGTGAAATGAGTGAGGAGAGTAAAGGCGAGAGCGGGAAGGATGTGGAGAAGCAGCTGCGCCTGCGCGTTTGCGTGCTGAGGGAACTGCTGCAGACCGAGCGGGATTATGTGGAGACCCTACACTTCCTTTCGGTACGGCAATATAAAGTTACTTATATCACCCCAAATACACACCCTAACAAATATATCACATATACAGTACTTTGCAAAAGTTTTAGACAGCCTGGGGTTTTTTAAAATATAAATTTTGTTATAGATATTTATTCCCATTCATGAATTCTGCATTATTATATTATGAGTAGAAAAAAATATTTTAGGTGATCAACCGTTGCGTTTCCAGAAAATCTCAGAAAAGCAGGCAGCACATTACAGAAGAGACAACTTTTCAGGCCGAAGATTAAAAACACAAAAAAGGGTCAGATTCTCCAAGATGCTCAGGAAAACGTACGGCTCATTTTCTTATAAAAGTCTACTAATTTTACATGTAACTACTATTTAAGTAAGTAAGTAAGTAAGTAAGTAAATAAATAAAGGGTTATCACATCGAATGCTAGTTAAACAGTTACGGAATTTTTCTTTTAAAATGAATGGTTTCATTTCTTCTTAACGTCGTAGTCATCTTTACTTTACATCAAAGTGCTTGGACGGCTTCTGCCCGGTCCTGTAAATCCAAAATACTGTACATTTAAGAGTTTTTTTGTTTGTTTTTTTGTTTTGTTTTTTTGCAAATACCCCAGTAAATACCCAACATCATATAACTACCCCATTGTATGGCATTGCTAACCGGACCGTTCAAGTTTCTTTTTTCTTTTTAAAACCACACTTTCTGGATCATCTTTCATCCTTTTAATCCTTGTCTTGGTTTTCCATCTTTCGCTTTAAACCTGATATAGGTGTCACATGTTTTCAACGACCCTAAAGTTCATGACTTTTCCCTAACAGCACGTCCCGGAGAGCCTGTTCCCCATCACTTCATATTTCTTGTCCGTGTATACAGTAGTTACGTTTAAGTTAAGGTTCTGCGACGTCAAGTTAGTTCCTGTTATGACTTATTCCTCCATGCGTTTTCCTGTGTGCTGTCAGAGCTGCTGTTATAGGAAATGAATCAACACCTTCTGATCAATCAGGTCTGTTTTTCACTTTTCCATAAACGGACTCTTTAAATGCAGACCAGATGCTATGTTTGAACCCGTTCCTGCTCGTTCGTCAACTGAACTCATGAGACCTTTTCACTAGCTTTAAAACCGATACGGGAGCGCGAGGAACAGTTGTAGTTTAAAACAGGGCAATTTAAAGGTAACCTTAACGTAATCTGTGGGTTGGTCTGCAATGATCTAGAAATACCTCTAAATACAAACACGCCATTAATGGATCATCCTGGTAAACTGAATACTGATAGCCGGATTCGGACGTACACTCTTAAGCAAAATGTCTGATATCTGATACCTTAAAGAAATATATGGTTTGAGATATTCTAATCTAAGGGACCCAGAAGAACCCTATCACTGAGGGTTTCCCCTTTCAGAAATGGTTCCTTTGCTCTCTCGGTTTTAACCATCTGCACCCAGAGAGCTGAGACTTCCAGGATTTGGAGCTTTCGAGTAGCTCTCTGGGATTTAACCTCAAACCCTTTTGGTCACAAGAACAGAACCATAACCGCTCAGGTATCGTTACCCCAGGACGGCTTTTTAATGGAAGAAAGTGGAGGACATGGCTGCCATATGGGCACTGTAAACCCGGCACTGCGCTATAAATGGATCTTATTCATATGGTGCCCATATATACTCTCTGGGATGTAAGCCATCCATTTAAAAGCTAAACAATCCATTTGGACAGACAGGCTAAGCTCGGTTCATGTCTTTATCCCGAAAGCTAGATACGCTCATATCTAACTTTGACATCATTAAATCGACCCTTCGTACATCATGTTGTCATGGCGTTTTCATGTTAACAAAATGTCACAGCTCAATGAATTACACGCCTTTTGCAAACCTGCAAGCTGTCTGTCGGGTGTCTCGAGCAAGAACGTTTCCATTCGAAGCTTGCCCTCTCGCAAGCATGGCAAATCCATGTAAATATGTGGATCTTGAATCCATGCCAAAGCTGAACTCATCAAGCATAGGCAACAGGCCCGAACTAACACAGGTAGATTCTGGATTACGGACACCTGGACTGTCACTGCTTCCTTTGTAGCAATAACTCTATTGTATAGTCCCAGACTTATATCCCTTCTAAGGGTGGAATAATGGCACATGCTTAATGGTATTATGGAATAAACAGAGAGTCAAAAGCAGGAAGAAGAGGAAATGGTCTTTTAAAAAAAATGCTGCCGCATGTCTGAGACAAAAGAGGAATTTCCGCGGCTCGGATAAGGAAATCGACTCTATAAGATCGTTCACGTAAGGTCAGGTATACACTGATTACCAAAAAAAAAAAGAAAAAAGAAAAAAAACAGCGAAAAAAAACCCCAGATGTATATTTTGAAATGCATCCACTCGGCAAAATACAACCCCCCCCCCAGGAGTTAACATCCTAAATGCTGGGAATCGTGCTTTAGGGCTAAGCAGGGCTAAGGGCACTGTGCTGTGTGTCATTAGGAAAGTTGTTTCCCACACCATATGTATGTACGCATTCCTCGGCCGGAGCCTCTGCCACAGATGGTTTCAATGTAGGTACGGGGGGATTGTTTTTGTTCGGGCAAAATGCAACAACCGCTTTTCCTAGAAATCATCGGATTCCATCCAGACTTAGCCTACAGAGGGTGCCTGGCTTTATTTTGAAGGAGCTGGAAATATTTGTTAACACGTCACCCTGGGGAATCAGCGCATTTAGAATACTAGGAACTTCTCCAATACTTTCATTTCTTTTTAGAGTAACCTTTCACCAATGATGGTTTAATTTGCTTCTCTAACACTCAATTCCCAGAAGGTTTCCCATGCATAGGGATGAATCTGAATCTGGGTTAGGGGCCTGGCTTTCAACTTTCACTACCAACGAACCGTGACAACTGAGCTATATTTGCAATTTGACCAAGTAGCAGATACCTATTCACAGATGTGTTTACTGATCCTGGTGCTAATTTGTTGTATTTTCTAGTTATTCCAGAGCAAAGTTGGTGCTCGCCTGCGGTGACGTTACTGACGCACTTACGATGGCATTGAAAATTCAGCACTTTCATAAAAAGTGGGATAACACTCAAGACAACAAGAGCAATTTGTTCTCCAATTCATGTAGGAGTAGTGGATCAATTGGTACCAACATTGGTTCCAGAATGCAATCCAGCTGTTCAATACAGATGGCGAATGCGATGGCATTGACAGGTGTATTGGCACAAAAATTGAAGCTTTGGAAGCATGAGGAGGTGAGAGCGTAAGACTAAAGGACTAAAGCACTGCTGCATCAGTCGCTTTTGGGCAGACTGAATTCCCACCAGTGCCATTATGAGCTACCAGTCAAACTTGTTGATTACAATATGATCAAAAGTATTATAATTTGTAGTGCTGATGTGTTAGTCCTTCCTTTCTTCTTTTAAAGAAGAAAAAAGGCTGGAGAAAACATCTTCCAAGGCGTCAAGGATCAAAGTATCCTCTCATGTCCCACTTGAGGTTTTGGTCCGATCATTTTCACAGCTCATCTTCATTAGTTACGCCGTCCCCCTTTAACCAGACTTTGTCGGCGATCACCACAGCTCCTCAAGAGTCAGCCCTGAAGGCCCGTTGAGGTCGACCCTGAGAGATTGACTCGAGGCATTTTGTCGCCTGGAGGTCCCAGGGTTTCTGTGCCATGTTGATCAGAGGGCATTGTGTTTGTTAGGATATGGGTGGAGGGGGTCTCTACTAGACAGTTTGGCTCCCAGTAGACAGGCATGGAGAAATTTCCAACGGGGCCTCTGACACGAGAGCCTGGACTTGGAGCCTTCTCTCCTAATCCATATCTCCTGGTGAAGGAATTCTTGCAGGTTGAGAATTTCCGAGAGCCTATCTTAAACCCAGATCGGAGAACCAGAGACCTGGTTAAAGTATCAAACTAGGTTAGTCTTGAAGAATCTGAGTAACTCCAAAAATATGTTACACAATGCCTTACTAAAAGATGAGCAGAATGCGTTTGGTTCTGGTTCTCATCCAGAGGAAGTGTCCTTAAGGGCCTCCGCAGCGATTTCCCTAGAATGCCTTATGTAACTGTTCATCTTGATAATGGGAGCTCTTAAATAGTTGTTTATTTTAGATATTCGGAGGCCAATGAACTTGATGTTTCCGTGTATACGTGACAACGCTTGAAACATTTTCATTGCATTTATACTAGATCACCCTTTTGGTGATTTGTTTTAAAATTTCATGACTTAACCGATTTGATGAAGAGCACACGTGGGGAAAAGGAGTCTGCCGAGAGCGAAGGACAACTGTTTAATGTCTTAGTTTCAGTCGAAAAAACAGATTTGTCTGCGAGTGCAGTGTATTCCTCGGAGCGTCGCTTAACTGGTCCCTCAACAACATTTTATTCTGCGATGGTCTGTGGCTTGAAGGATTGACCACCCAATGTCATGTTTTTAAACCTTGATAATGAAACTCATAAAAATAAAATCGTGGCACCATAAAAGTGAGCTTGGCTTTATTTTCCTTTAGGGGCTTTGCACTCTTTTAATGAATGCAACCCCTTTGGGTCTCTAGTGAGACATATTCCTTTCCAGAGGAGAAAAAAATATATTTATCATGGAAAGACTTTATATTAGAGCTTTATTTTAACTGGAGGCACCACGACCAGTTGTGAAACTGAGATAAATGTTATGTTACAGATTGCACTCTGTTTTTCTCGTTTTCAAAGCTCGTCATAAAACGATCATAAAAGATCAATGTGAGCACTCTGTCTAAATAACAAGACACTTAATGTGTGAGGCTTTAGGGACACTGGACCCAGATCTAAGTACTAGCCCAGGACAAGCCTCCAGGCTAAAATCCCTTGGAGCTTTTAAAGGGAAATAATTTAAAATATTGCGGATCTCCCCCCCAAATAGATTAGCTACATGTGCAAACAAATAAACATGACAAATAGACCTACATCAGTGCGCAGCATCCTCTGGTGCGTTTCGTGTGAGACGTCTTTCTGTATTTAACCTGTCTTTGGGAGGTCACATGTTTCTCATGTGCAGGGTAGCAATCAGGATTATATGAGGGAGAATCCAAAAAGTAAAGGCAAAGCACGATTAACGTCAGTTTTCTACATGGTCCCCATGCAAGACGACGCATTTGTCTTATCGTTCATCTAGCTCCTGGATTCCCGCAGAGAAGACGTTTTTCTTCTGCTCCCGAAGCCAGGTGAGCCCCGCTTCCTTTACTTTATCATCAGAGGTGAATCTGCGACCGCGCAGCGCCTCCTTCAGTGGACCGAAGATGTGATAATGGGTCAGCACCAGATCCGGGCTGTAAGGAGGACGTGGATGACGTCGGAACCCGAGCTGTCGCACTGTCTCTACTGTCCCTGTTGCTGTATGAGGACGTGCATTGTCATGGTGCAGCGAGACTGTTTTGGACAGCGTTCCTCTTCTTTTGCAGCGAATTGCAGGTTTAAGTTCATTTCGCAGCAATGCGCAGGAAATTGAAGTTCACTGTTTGCCCATGCGCTTGGAAATGCACCAGAATAGGAGCCTTCATGTCCCAAAAGAGCGTCAACATGATTTTCTTGGGGGTTCTTGAAGTGTGGACTCTGTGCTTTGCCTGTTGCTGTGTGGCTTATCATGTAATTAAAAAAAAAAAAAAGCCTTTTTTTCAATTCTAATTCGGAATTTTAGTGAGGCTCCAATTGCACAAATATGATGCACTTCATATATCACACCAGCAAACACATTCTACACTGACCTCTTTTTCATTTTATCGAGTCAAATATTTCGTTTTACATTTATGTCTCCTCCAGGTTTTGTTTTAAACTTAATGGATGCAAATATTATAATAAGTTCTTTTGTTTTTGAGAAAAAACAAAAGAACAGAAATGCATAAATAGACAACCTATCAAGGGCTAAACTCCGAACAAGTGCACACATCAGGTAACAGACTAATAACAGGGCAGAAGAGAAAGCTGAACCAAAACAAAGATGCTTGGTTATATGCCCACATACTTTTAGCCATATATGGCAAGCCTTAGCCTATGATATGTGCAATGTAAATTTCACTAAGAAGTAAACATAATAGACAGTTAAGACTAAGGGCAAGCCCAAAGCTTCATCCTGAGCTGCTCTGAGGTTAGCTGTACACCATCATCACTGCTGACTTGTCTTGGAATGCAAGATTTATTTTGGGTTTTTTAGCCTCTATAGTAGGCTACATCCTACCACCAAGTTATCAGGGTAGGGAATTAGACGCTACGTGGGAGGAGGGGGATAAAACCCCAAAATAAGCTAAAAACATACATAAATACAGATGTCTGGACCTTAGGGTCACAGATATACTGTGTATAGCCATGGTCGCGTAAAAAAACAAAACAAAGCATAGGCGTAGGATGTACCCTGTGCTTTTTAGCCCATTTTTAAGTATTTTTAATTATTTTAAGTTTGACAGAAAGCATGTGAGATGAGGTGAAAGGCTACCAGAGTCCCGCCTGAAGCTTTTGAGGATCAGAGTAAAGCTTAAAGTTGCCAGACATGTCTTAAAAAGGCAAAGAGGCAGGGCGATTAACTTTTACCTTACTGTATTACATTAAAGATGGAATTAATGCTGAAATTTCTCTGAAACACAAACACACATGTTGGCCTTATGCTTCCACGGGGGTTTATTTACGACGGGGCAGCCAGTCTTATTGTGGCTTTTCACTTAAGCATGTGATGAAGACTGAAGCCAAATGGGGTATGCATACTCCGAACGAGCAATGACCCCGGGATTGCCCTTCCTCCTGATGGGTCACATCACCCCCATTCTTGACCTCGTCCACCCAGTCAGTCTTCACTCGTGCTGTTTTGGAAACCTTGATTAAAGGGCTTTGGCTTTAACAGACGCCGACAGTAATACAAGGAATTCATCTTGTAGAAGAACCTAAGAACTGAAAAATGTTGGGTAATAACTTGTTTGGGGTATGTATAGGAAGTGTAGTTATCTACGTATAGGAAAGGTTCATTCAAATTCAAGAGTCCCAGGATCTCACTCAGATTTCTGTAGCATGGTAGCAGTACGACTTTTAAAAGACTAAAAATAAACGTTTATTCACTGAGTATGTATGTGTCATGAAGCATGGTGTGCATTTCTTGTCAGTTGATTGGAAGAACGTTTAATTTTTTTTTTACGAGTTTTAGGAATATCAATGAAATAGTTTCTATTCTTATAGGTGCAGTTCGCTTATTCTGGCTTCTTGCAGTGCAAACCACACATTCTAACATATTAACTGTACGTATGCGTCAAATACTGTAATCTGAGTACTGAGCTGAAATCCATGTTTATATTTTTACGCGCATTGAGCCAATCCTTGTCTGATTTGGAGTGTTTATGTGAACAACAAGTAGATTCTCAAGTCGCCCAAGTTTGATTTATATATTATATTTATATAGTCTAATTATATTTCCAGAATACAAATAAATCCACCTGGGTTTTAGCTTAATCCTCAGATTATTCGGCGCATATAAACAGTTAAGCAGATTTCTTTTATTCCTTTTTCTGTTTTTTTTCCATCTTTAACATGTCAACTTTTTTTTTAAGTTAAATTAATATCACATAAATTACTAGTTGCTTCCTATGATTAGCTATTTCATTAATATTTGTCATGAGATGTAGTTAAATTAATAGCTTTGTGCTAAAGTACTCACTCACTCATTGATCTTCTGACGCGGGGGGAAGCTGGAGCCAATCCCAGCTGACTTCAGGTGAGAGGCGGGGTTACACCCTGGGCAGGTCACCAATCCAATGCAGGGCGACACACAGAGACAGACAACCATTCACACTCACATTCACACCTAGGGGTAATTTAGAGTCGCCGATTAGCCTAATCCCCTCTGTGCATGTTTTTGGACTGTGGGAGGAAACTGGCGTACCAGGAGGAAACCCACATGGACACAGGGAGCACATACAAACTCCACACAGAAAGGCGCCCAGGTCGACCCCAGTGCAAACCACTGTGCTGCCCTCTAAAGTACTGTATTATGTTTTTATTTATTTATTTATTTAATTATTTATTTATTTATTTATTTAAGCGCTAAGGTACAGGGAATATGCTGCACTAGATAGCTTACTGGGAAAGTACTGGCAATGCTAGCCCTTTTATTTTATACCCTATGTAGTGAGCATATGTAGTGAGCGGGAATCCATTTAGAATTCGATCTAACTGCGTTACATAAAAATACCCACGTTGTGAAAAACATTTACTGGTATATGAATGCGAAAATGCGATCGCAAATGATTAGTCGATGCTGAGCACATGCTAGCGTTGCTTGGCAGCCTTGCTTGAAAAGGGTGGGTAAAAAAGAGGTGCTCCGAGACCACTTTTGAAACAATGTTCTGAAGAGTTCGTCAACTCTGTAATTTGTCAGCGGCGGTGGAAAATCTGTCAGCTGTAATTGGAAAAGAGACGAGCACTGCCCTGCTAATGTCCTCACCTTCACCGTTGCTAATCAAACCCTAGCTAGACCTTACTCCCGGCTGTTTCCCCTACGGTCTTTAAAGAAATGGTCGTTTTTATGCAGGCTACGTGGAGGATTGTTCAGATTCTTGTCTCTGTAATATACATACATTTCTTTTCTCCAGGGCGAAGCCTAAGGGGACTCGTCTCACTCGGAAATGCTAATTAGCGACATCCTGCCTCTATGCTGTACATTATTCTCAAAGAACAGACAATCTTTTCTAGCGTTGTCTATTCTCCTGAAGAATGTTCACAAGTTGTTTGACTTTGATTTTAAGATTCTTGTCACATAGCAGACTGGGTGTCTTCCTTACAAGCTACAGACCCAAAAATCTCCCATACAAAGCCACCTATTGAGACCCACCACTCTCATTTGGTCTGATGTAGCTTTATGCGATTGCTGTCTTATTTGTTTTCGAGCGTCTGACGTCTTTTCATCATGCGGGTGTCATTAAATTTCACATGAAAGAATGGAAGAAAAGTTTGAAGGGGCATCTTGATTGATACTCTTTGTATTGCATTGTTTTGATCTTCCGAAAAAATGAAATTGGTTCCAGAGCTTTCCTTGACAGATCAGTGAAGCCAAAAATGATGCAAAACACACATAACAGGTGGGATGATGTTCAGGACCGATCTCCCCTCTCTTGATGGCGTATTTAGCATGTTTTAGCATACAGTGTCAGGTTTGTGAATGCGTCGGGCTAGGGAGAGATTTCAGCGAGCTCCAGTCGGCGAGTTCCTTTTGCTTTTGTTTCATGGCAAGCAGGATTTCCTTCCTTCCTGGCCCTCCCCTGCTTTACATTGTGCTCTGTTCTTCCTGTGCCGTCGCTCCTTTCCAGAGCTTTGGCGAAGAAGCAAAAGCAAAACAAGTTACTCAATGAATCGGAATCTATTTCTGAATCAAACTTTTCGTAAACACTCAAGACGTATCATGAAGGTGTAATAATATTTGGCGGACTGTTTGGATCCTTGACTGCTATTGGTCTGTTTGCTGAGTCCGAATCAGAACAAAATTGATACTTTTGGCTCATTGGCGTTTTGGCTTCTCATTGCATGTAAACCACCCAAAATGGAAAACAAATATTCCTGCGTGTATGGCTGAAATCCTACCTGTGAAACGGTTCGATTCATTTATCAGTCAGAAATTTGTCGGCTCAAAATAAATAAATAAATAAATAAATAGAAATACAGAGCCAGCACTCAATAACTTAATAGATAATGATCTAAATATTTACTCATTTAGAATACCTTATATTTCACATGCACTCGGAATTTTCTCTTTTTGATTATCAGCCCAAATCTGCAAAACACACGACATTTCTGCAGCTCTACAGCTCTGTCCTTTGGTTCAGTATGCAACTGGGGCTCAACATGCAACCCTATACACTGTATATTTGGTACACGTTGTGCATTTGAACCGATTCAGTGTTGAATCTCTTTGCCATTGCAATCGATCTATGGTGGGCTTCACATGGACATGGAACCCCTCACCCAGGAGCTCTTGTTTGTCCTGAGCAACAACAGGATTTGATTACTTGTCTTCACGGGCCTACATGAACCATACTGAGGAGGAAAACGCACCGAACACACATTCAGCTGAACTCAAAGATTCATATGTAAATGCGTCCTTATGCTGGGTGATGAATAGGATGCCTATGTGCCCTCTCATGTCAGCTGTCCTTCCTTGTGACAGGTGCTCACATAGAGGAGCATCAAAGGCCACTTGTGAGGCTTCCATGCTACGTGAATTGGGCATTAATACAAGAAGCTAGTGCTGGCGTGTCTCACTCAGCAGCCATACTCCGAAGAATTCCATATTGTCCACCACCTGAAATGAGACCAAACCTTCATATTTCCATCTATTTTTGACAGATTTCATGTTAAAATTGAGAATATTTCTTGTAGCCAATGCTTTCCCCCGTTCTATTTATCCTCAAACTATTACCAGGGTGCACCTGGTATGAGCAACTTTCTGTTTATCTTTGTAATGTGGATTTTTACGTTAATTCTCAATCAATCTCTTTCATAGCACAGATCAAGAAAAGTGGCAGATGCCTACTGTAGATTTTCAGCAGTTTGAAACAGGAAATTGTACAGATTGTGGAATACATTTTTCGCAACATACAATATTCAATCTTTCTTTGGTTTAAGGATGGATCCAGGACAAATCAGTTGGACAGCCAATCAAGTTCGATCTCTGGTTTTGACAGGCTCGCATGGTGCCATCCACATGTCTCTTCATGTAGTCTGTGCTCTTTCAGCCAGGAAAGGACTAGAGGACAGGGCCCGGCACGCTGGAGGGGTTAGCAAAGGCCGCTGTTTCTTCCCTCATTGAAAGATGGCATTGAGCCCAGAGCCCTTCGAAGGGGTCCTTTTCTGACCAGTCCCCTTTTCATTCCCATTCAGGCCCGTCTCTAAGGACTTACAAAAAAAAAGTTCTTGGAGTTCTTTCACAACTTGCAGCATCCAATTTTGTGACAGGGATTGGGGATAAAGAATCAAGGACAACGTTTGAATGGAAAGTCCAGCCTTCGTGGTGGTTGTTCCAGAAAAACTGGGTCATTCATAGTTACCGAGATTCTAATCAGTAGCACAATAATGACAGTGACAGCGTTCTGGTAAAGTCTGACTAAGGCTTGGAACTGAATGTCCAGCTTAGTCAGCGTGATCAACATTCAGGCCTTGGCCACTCGTGAGATTGCATAATCAGCTTGGGAGTAAATATATACCCAGTGCCTGACTGATGCATATTCAGTAGGATTTGCTGACCGTTGTACTGAAATCTATTACTCGGTGCGGTGTTGATCATTAACGCCGCTGTAAGGAGCGTAATTGGAGCTGGCGTAGTGAAAATTATGAAGTATTTTGAATCCTTTATTTTGAATCATTGTTTCCTTCTACTACAAAGGCTTTGGAAAAAAGAAACCAGGGTGAGACAGAATTGAAATGCAGGCCAGCGTACAGACCCAAATCACCTCCTTTGTTGACACGCTCAGCAGCTAAGTAGCCAGTGGACTATGTACAGTATAAGCTTTGTACATTTGTAGTCCTGTAGTCTTGTATTCTGCATTTTCATTGCGATCCTTCATGCGCATTTCCTATCATTTTCACACAGATCAGATTTTTTCCCCCTGTCTGTGTGCGTATCGATGACATGACTTATATTTCTTCCACCAAAATGTGCACTTCCACGGTTAAACGTGAACTTCCATCACAGAAGAGACCCTTTTCATCACACACTCAATGGAAAGTGCTATCTACCCTCTTATATATACCCATGAGCTCACAGATTGTCACTCTAACTGACGGGGAGAGATGCCATGGCATCCCTCGCATTAAAATAAACCCATTGTGGTAGGATTTAGGACAACTTGGTTGACCAAAGCATGCAAACAGAAGTCTTTTTAACATCTGCAGATGACTTTTTAGAGAATCCAAGGCCAGCTTGAACGTGATCAGAACTGTATTTATAGTCCGTCCTTCCTGTGGAGGTTTCCAGCACTGTAGCTACATTGTGCGGACGCTGAGACTAGTTCTGCTGTTGTCCCGAAATGCACTAAAAGACAGCATTGTCTCGGTGAAGCTTTTATGTATAAAAAAAAAAGTCTCTAGCCCGATATAGTCGCTGTGCAGATGCTATGCAGACAGCGCAGTAGCATTCCTCGGGTGTTGATGCAGTGCAGGAACGGGGCTGATAAATGAAGTTTTTCCTCCACAGGAAGAAAATCAGCACCCATTTCCTGTCTGGTGCAGGCGTGTGAGGACGTCTCGCAACCGCACGTCCAGAAGAATTTACACAACCAGCTTGCGAAGCGTTAAATATTTGAAATGTTTTAAATATTTGGGTGAGCTCCTGAAACTGTTGGTGTGCTTGGGATGTAAATTTCCTTTCCAAACAACAGTCCAACACACGGCACTGATTTTCTGTCCCTGCTTCAACCCACATGGGGACTGTCTCCTTAAAGACAGGAATGTGAACAGTCACCTGCTGTTAGCCTCTCGCGAAGGAGTCGCAAAACATGTGGCTTTCATCCTGTTTTGTCTGGGAGTGACAGATGACCTTTGTTTTGCAGTCGATAGCCATTTTGGGGTGTTTAAACTACTTAAGAGGGAGCGAGACCTTCCATGCATATGTCCTCTCGCCACAAATTACATAACGATGATTTTTACTCATAACAGTTGGCAGGAAACCTGTGGTTTTTGCTTGACCCGTGCCATTTTTGTTCCTAGGACCTGAGAAGCCCTGGAGCATGGTACTCCTTAGGAGTTCAAGACCTCATTTGGATTCTCCAAGCTCTAGCCTTCAGACAGAAAATACGATTTTGCTCATTATACATACTTGATAGGTTGTTGCATTGCTTTCACACGCTACTGGTTCATTAAGCCGTGCAGGCGTAGCCTGTTCACGTTATCATCCAGAGCACTCGCATTTGATAAGGGTGGAATGAGGCTCACGCCAGACTGTTCAATCACGCAATAAATAAATAAATAAATAAATAAGTAAGTAAGTAAATAGATCTTTATCCCTTAAATGCATTTATAACCAAGCATAACAAAGTCATTTCAACTTGAAACACTTGCTGAGCCTCGGAGAAAGTTCGCAATCTGACACTAAATTAAAGCCCGGACTAATTAAAACAACAAAGAATCAGCGAATCATCTTCAAACAAAAGCGGCCTGTTTCTAATTACCATATTCACAATGACAAGTCTTTTTTTTTCACCCGCACAGAATGTACCGCTGTGCCTGTTTATAAAACTCGTATAACAAGTTACATAACAGTTCATGTCAAAAAAGCACGTCAAAAAAGAAAAAAATAGTAGAAACGGGAACAAAAACTTCGGAGTAAATGCTCTCAAGGCATTTACGATCGTCGCTGCGGGGGTTTTCGTTGTAGAAGGTAGCTGAAAGTCTGATCATGTGGCAAGATGGCAATGTAGGCAATGCATCAGTTTTCCTAAAAAGTGGCTAGCCGCGTAGGGGTGGCAGAATCTGGGTTTGCGATTTGCAATTTGTTTTAGAATTTAATCCTTTCTGGTGTTTCAAAGAAGCTTTCTGTGAGCCCTGATGTTCATTCATATTTCTGGTACTTTGCAGCTGTTTTCGATTTTGACTTATTGATTTAATTTGATAAGCGATAAATAGAAAATCTCATGTAGATTTAGAATTACTTCATGAAAAATGCCTTTCTTATTATACCATTCTTATGACTGAAGGTAATGTAGGCTTTCCCAGCAATGGGGGTAAATACTTATGCAACCACAACTTTGTATTTCTAATATCATTTGGGAAAATATATATTGATTTCCCCTCACCGCCCCTACCACCACCACTTCAGTGTGTGTGTAGATTAATGATCCATATTCCCAATAAAGTCTATTTCAGTTCATTCCAAATATGGAAAAATTCAAGGGGGTAAATACTAATGCAAGCCAGTGTACTAACAGCATACTGAATTCTCCAAATATTACAACATCTATCGGGTTCGCATCATGGATAGGTATTTGATCTGATCTATTAAGCTATTTTTTAATAAGCTTTTTTTTAATAATCATTCATATAAACATAGAGGAAAGCATTTTTCGACCAATTTTCCTTTCTTTTCTTTTTTTAAATCACAGTAGCCTAATAATTTCTCATCTTTCCTGTTTTAAGCACACCGACGCCTTTTTAACGCCTAATGAACAAAGAGACAAAGGTCAGTACTGGATCACCATTCTCATGACCCTTATATACAGAAAATAGATATTAATCTTTTGTTATTTATTACATTGTATATTATCTCTTGTAATGAACTCACCTTTGTCAGCTTCGGAGGATGTTGTTGTGTCAGGAAGGGAACATTTTGTGCGTGTGCGTGTGTGTGTGTGTGTTTGTATGCACTCCATTCAGTATCTGTTTTGTTTTCTTAGAGAGAGCGAGACCCAATCAAACAAGTGCAAGAGCAAGAGATCTTCCGCTTATTATGATATTATGACCTTGGGACAGAAAAGATGTTGATACTGAAGAAATGTGTTGCATAACATGCCTCCATTTTTCTAATAGCGTTCAGTATACGTTGTTATTGAGTAACACACAATCATGCATGTATATACAGTACTGTGCAAAAGTCTTAGGCATGTGCAAAGAAATGCTGTGAAATAAAATTGACTTCAAAAATAATGAAATTAAATCTTTTTACTTTCGAGAAAAAAACCCCCACTACAACACGCAGTAAACAGTAATAAACTAAACAATGTCAGTATTTGGTGTGACGTCCCTTTGCTTTTTATTTATTTATTTTTTTAAATAGTAATCCCAGGTACAGTTTGTATAGTTTTATAAGGAAATGAGCCGTGTGTTTTTCTGAGCATCTTGGAGAATCTGCTAAAGTTCTTCTGGAGACTTTTGCACTTGCTCAGTTTTCTGCATGCAAAAACCCAGGAACCTTCATGATGTTTTTTCATTTGAAAAGTGCTCTCTTATGTGATATGTTGCATTGTTGACTGACATACAAAATTTTGCAAATATTGTACAATCTTTTTGGAAAAGTAATATTTGAACGTCTAAAAAATTATTTTTTTTTGGTACTGACTCAAGGCAGAGTTCATAAAAAGGTGTCTAAGACTTTTGCACATTACTGTATATACACACACACACACACACACACACACACACACACACACACACACACACACACACATCATCATCATCATCATTTTCTTCTGCTTATCTGGGGTCGGGTCACGGGAGTAACAGCCTGAGCATTGAGGTCCAGACTTCCCTCCACCTCCTTCAGCTCTTCCAGGGGAACATCAAGGCATTCCCAGGCCATCCAGGAGACATAGTCTCTCCAGCATGTCCTGGGTCTACCCTGGGGCCTCCTCCCAGTTGGACATGCCTGAAACACCACACCAGGGAGGCAGATGGCCAAGCCATCTCAACTGGTTCGTCCTGGATGGCTGAGCTTCTCACCCTATCTCTAAGGGAGAGTTCCGCCACCTTGTGATGGAAACTTATTTCGTCCACTTGTA